>JAGGAT010000139.1:0-68093 GCA_017657195.1 Termitomyces sp. T70a | reverse complement strand
TTCAAACTCAGCTCAAGTTGATGCTTGAGAGAGTTTGGCCTCAGACCGAGTAAATCCCAGAGGTGTGGCATATGCTACCCCTCAAACCAAGTAGGTAGAGGACTGGAGGGTTGAGAGCAAGGTTGAGAAGTGTTCAGAAAGTAGAGGACCGGGCTGAGGAGTGAAAAAGTAGCGGTGAACTAGTAGTCCCCTGACAGCTACAACATATGACACATATCTTTGTAATGTCTCTATGTGCATAGAGTACTAAAATTACCAATAATAGCAATGTAATGCACAAGTCAAGGGAAACAGCAAGGACATGTGGCAAAAAAATGAGTTTAAAGAAGTGTAGTAAAGACACATGGCAAGACCAATGTTGGCAACTTATAACTAAATTGCACCAAAAGAAATCTGAAGTGTGGGGTGATCAAAGGGGACTTAATTCAATGCTACTACTAATAAAAAGTAAGTATTTATACTAATAAGAGTTTACCATTGCCATTGCACTAAAGAGCAGTGAACTGGTAAGAATGTAAGTGAATGCCATGAATTAAACTATTTAATGTGAAGTTCACAATTAAGCTGTCCATAAAAAGTCAACAAAAGTGCCAAGTAATGTAAAGTGCCAAGGTGAAATGCCAAGCTGTCTATTATAGAAAATATTCATCACTTCCTACTACTAAGCATTGCCATCACTAAAGAACATCAATTCTTGTCATTTTGATGCCATCTGTCACTTGTCAATCTATCCATCACTGGTGCTATCATTGATGGAAGAAGCCATGTAACCCCTGTTATTACCACCCCAGATCAGCCAAATGCCCCAGATCAATGAGAGCCTATCACTATCAATAACAACACTGTTATCTACTCAGAAGGAGCTCCTCTGCCTCAATATGAGCCAGACAGACAGAATGACAATCAGCTGATCCTACAACCTCACCAATCTAGCCACATACCTATTCCAACCATCAGGGCTGACCCTGAAAATGCACTGATGTCCTGAACACAAAGGGCTGTGCAGGAATCCATAGCTGCAGGAGAATGACTTTGAGCACAGTGTGAAGCCAGCAAAGTGTGATTCAGAGATATCTGATCAAGGAATCAAGAATCACAATTGGGGTTCAATTGTACCTGATCTTGCAAACATCACATCACTACATGACATTGAGTATCTCCTGATTGCCACTCAAGGTCTCCACAATCACTCAACACCTGATATCCATGATGAACCTCAAACCTGGACAGAGGCCAAGCAGTTAGGCAATGTGCAACAATGAGAAGCTGCCTACCATAACAAACTCAACTCTCTCTGAGATATGGGTGTATACAAACTAGTTCTACAAGCTGCTGTGCCTGCTGTCCCATGTTCAAAATTAAGTGTGATGAGCACAGAAATGTGGTTAGGTTCAAAGTAAGGTTAGGCTTTCAAGGATACAAACAAATATACAGGCATGACTATACAAAAACCACCTTACCAACTGCATGCATGATATTCTGGTGAATACTACTCCACCTGGTAGCAGCAAAAGGATGGGACATGATGCAGATCCATGTGAAGACCGCATTCCTATATGGGGTTCTCCCAAAAGACAAGGTGCAATACATGAAGCAGCCTAAAGGCTTTAAAGAGGAAGGAAAGGAGGACTGGGTCTGAATGCTGGTATGAGGGCTGTATGGCATGAAGCAAGCCAGGAGAATTTGAAACAAAGCAGTGAATAACAATATGGTGGTATGGGGTTTCTAGCAATTATTCTGTGAGTCCTGCATCTTTTTTCATGTTCAATGTGTAGACTGAAGCTCTCTAAACTCAGAGAAATGCTGCACCTTAGATAACACCCCCTATTGCTGACTCATTGGCTGCCTACTATATTTAGCTATATCCACCCACCCTGACATTGCATTTGCAATCCAACAACTTATGCAATACCTCAACTCATACTCAACTGTACACTGGAACGTGGCTATATGTTTAGTCCATTATCTGAAGGGTACATATAACCTACAACTGCATATCAGGAGTGCTAACAATGACACTGAGTTAATTGGCTTTACAGACTCTGATTAGGCAAGCTGCCCCAACACCCGATGTAGTGTTGGGGGGTATATATGGAATCTTGGGAAATGCACCATATTCTAGGCAGCCAAGAAACAATGGACAGTTGCTGCCTCATTGTATGAGGCAGAATATATGGCCACATTCAAAAGTACCCAGGAATGTATCTGGCTCCAGATACTATTAAAAGACATCAGGCATGATTTTACTAGCAAACCCATACTCATGTTTTGTGACAATGACTCTGCCATTGCACTATTTGAGGATCTCCTTTTCCATGCTCATGTCAAGCATGTGGATATTAAGTATTATTTCTTGCATGAATGCATACAATCTAGCAAAATATCACTCACATGCATCCTCTCCAAGGATAATACAGCCAACATCTTTACCAAAGCCCTTCCCACCCCTACACCTTTGACCATGCCTAGGCCTACAGTGAAGACAGTGATTCCATATGAGAAGAAGTGTTTCTAATGAGAAGGAGTGTTGGATATTGTGATATCACATAGATACTCTGGACTGTCACATTCAGGGCCAATATCAACTACATTGTGCCACAAAGCCACCATTGACACACTACCTAGTAAACAATGGATTCATTGTTCACTGTAGACACATATATAATTGAGCTACTGCTAGACACAATCCTCAGTCAATTGTATCAGACTGAGGGGTATGTCACACTACAAATGTTAACTTATGCACTTAACTGACTGGACCATAGAATAATCTTATATTGTTCTTAGGTACAGTCAAATATAGTCAATTGTATCAGACTGAGGAAATAATCTTACATTGTTCTTAGGTTTGTTTTCTAACAAAATGGCTTGCTCTGAGGCTGAGAAAGTTGAATTGAGCAAAGGTTAAGTCAAGAACAGAGTTCCTTGACAAGACCAGAATCTGGCTGGAGTCATATAGTGCATGCCAGTTGCTAGAGTGTGTGCCAAACAAGCTTAGACTGAGGCAAGCATAAAAGGAATGAGAAAAGCAAGCATGAGAAGAAAACACAACAAGTTTAACTGTAATATTGAGACTAAGGTACATTCAAGCTATTTATAGTCATTATTTACTATAGATATGAGGTCTGGCTGTTGGTTCCAGAGACTCTATGGGTGGTGACAAAGTAGAAGGGCATCTGTATCTGAGGAGATCATGCAGGCAGCCTGTAGAATTAACAGAAATCTTAATGTCTGACCTTTTGCATGATGTATGATGGCTAGATGATGGCCAGGTGCTACTCAGGTGATTGCAGCAAGAAGTCTGATGCTTGATTGCTGGGCTTCAGCCAGGTGATGCACATGATGGCAGGCATGGTCTGGGTGGTGGAGAGTTGGTATGTGTTGTGGCTGGCAGGAAAGCTGTGTGGGGGTCCTGGAGAAACTTTTAAAGGGGAGTCATGGCAGTTGTGTGGTGCCTGCACAAATGCCCATCCACATTATCTGTGACCACTCATGCTGCTAGCATAGTCCAGCCATTCACCATCACTTAACTCCACTTGAAGTCAAGTACAACACCATGTTTCCTCATACTATCAGTTACCTGTAGTTCGGAGTACTCTTCGAGTCGGAGAAAAAAAAGTTCTGCCGCAACCAGCCATTGTTAGCACACAAAACTTGTTATACAGATAGATGGATGGTACCTAACATGTTTCCAACTTTGTAGAAGCTCAGAGAAGGTCTTGTTGTTGAGTCCCTTGGTGGAGGATGGTCAACTTGATTGTCATGCCTGCCGATTCAGCTGCAAGGCAGAGTTTGAAATTTCCAACATGTCCAAATCCAACGCATCTTAATTAATAAGCTGTGGCTTTTCCTTTCTTCATGTTTCTCACCTTCAATGGGGCTCCACTGCCTGCAGTGCTCTTGCAATTATGAAGAACGACTGCAGGCGGCAATTACAGGCGTTACTGAAGGGACTTATCAATCATTTGCTGAGGCTGCTTGTGAGCTCAAGGTGAGTCTCAAATTCACATCGGCAACCCAATGGCCAATACTTCAAACCTCAGGTCAATGCAAAGACTCTCAGTGACAGGGCACACAGGACGCATCAATCATGATGAAAGGGTTTTGAAAAGTGACAACTTCTGAATTCTGAGCAAGAGGAGGTCCTTCTTGCTTGGGCAGACAAGGTGACATTGTTGGGTCAACCTCTTTCAATTCTGGCACTGCGTGGACATGTTAAGGACATCTGTGGCATCATGCCAGGGAAAAATTAGCATCATCGTTTTGTGCACCGACATTCCACTCTCATGACAGCAAAATCAAGTGGGCTGGATCCGAAATGCATGAAAAACTTTAATCCTGCAACTGTTTGCAATTACTATGATTACTGGACTGAATTAGAGAAACATTACCCTCAGGGTATCCTGGCTGCACACAAATGGAACATGGATGAAAAAGGATTGCAATATGGAGGGGGTCATCAAAACAGTGGACAGAAATACTTCTACTTTAGGCACCAAAAAAACCGCTATCATATTTGCAGTGACAATTTAGAGCTTGCTACCATTACAGAATGCATATCAGCTGCAGGCAATGCTATTCCACCTGCATTTGTGATTTCAAAGGGACCAATTCCCGACATTTGTGATGTTGAAGGGGTTGGGAGGTAAGATGTTTGCAACTCATGAGATGATCACTCACTGTACTTATACTTAGCGTTGCAACTTCAGACTCTGGATTGATGGACCATGAGCTTGCTGTCCTGTGGTTTGCTAAGGTCTTCACTCCTTTTGCTCAGTCCTGTCGAGTATCAAAAGATGTCCCAGTTATTTTGTTAGTCGACTGTCATGATTCACACGAGACTGATGCAATCCAATGTGAAGCCTATAAATATGATATAATTGTACTGTGTCTACCATCAAAAACTACACACAAACTCCAGCCGCTGGATGTTGCCGTCTTTTCATCAGTTCAACGGCGGTGGTCAGATCATTGTTTGGAACGTGTTGCAGCGGGAGTTGAAATTGACCGCTATAATATAATTCACAAGTACATGGAAGTTCGACATGTCATGACTCCTAAACTCATCAAGTCTGCCTTTTGAACCACAGGCATTGAGCCTCTCAATACTTCAATTTTCACTCCAGAGGACTTTGGACCAAGCATGGCATCATCAACACAGGCCCATGTACCTGAGACATATCCCAATGAAGTCCCAAGTTCTCCAAACCAGTATCCCACTGATGACAATGACAATGATCTCAATCTTGATTATGATGACAATCTTGACAAAGATAATGATAATGATTTAGATGGAGAAGGTGATGAAAACGATGACAATGATGATATGCAGGAAGAGCTTGGAGGCAAGAGCAAGGACATTCTGGAACAGAGTGAGCATATGCTGGAAGGGACCAACAACATTGTGGAAAGGAGCAAGCGTATACTTGAAGAGAGCAACAATGTGCACACTGAACCTGATGTGGCCCCAGAAATTGGAATTCTGGACACGACACTCATTCCCAAGTCATCCATCATCACATGCTCATCATCCGCTGCCCACATTTCCTCAATTCTTGATTTCCAAATGTTGACAGTATCTCTAGCTCAAGATGAACAAAAAACTCTTCCTGAGGCCATTGGTGAGTTTTGCCTTCTTTGCAGGCAAATAAAAGCTTATGAAGATCTTATTGCAAGCCTCAAAGCCAATAGCCGTGCATCTGATGCCCATTGTACATTAGCATGCTGTGAAATTGGAGATGTTCACACACAACTGGACAACGTAAAAAAAAAGAAGTCACAAGGGTCAACAAAGGTTAAAGTGTGATTCCTCACTCATCCAGAATTGAAGGAAGCCTTTAAAAAGGACAAAATCAAGCGTCAGAAACAGCAACAGGCTAATGTCAAGAAGGAGGCTCAAAAGTCATGAGATGCAGCTGAACGTGCTGCACGAATTAATGAAGATTCCTTCTTGAAGACATTTGATCACTCCCTCTCCCATTATAAAAAGAAAGATGATCTTATCACAATTGCCAGTGCATTAAGACTCCTGACTGAAGGCACCATTACCACCTTGATCACGTGTTTGAAGGACCATCTCCAGGATCATGCAGAACTTGCTGACAATCCTTGATTCAGTGCTCTCTTCTCTTCTGGACATTGTACTCACAATGCTGAAAATGCTCCAACATCATTCAAAGACAACACTAATGACAATCAATCCATTGACAAGCCCACCATGTACAGTAACCTATCTACTTTTGCTGCCCCACTTACTACCAACTATATTGAAACCTGTGGACCATATTCATCCTACAGTGCTGTACCATGTTACCAACTGAGTTCATCATATCAGAATTGATTCATTTATGCTGTATACTTACTTACAGAATACATACATACTTAGTATTTTTAGTAGTACTTACTTACAGTATCTTGTCTTGGATTTTGCAATGCATGACTGGAGTTTGAAATAAGTGTCTTACAAAGATGTGACATTTATGTGACATCCGACTTGAAGGGTACTCCAAACTACAGGTAACTGATAGTATATGGTGTGCTGATGATCATATCATTGATGTGCCTAAAATTTGGCTAAATGTAGTCTAGATAGGCTGTACTTAACCTTGTATTGTGATGGGCTCATGAAGTGTTGAGGGAGTCTCAGGCAGGTCCCAGTCACTCAGTCTAAAAGTTAGAAGTTGAGTGGTAGTCAGCAGGAAATGTTGCCACAAAAGGCAGCAGGCAGTAAGAAGTTAAGAGAATATGATGAGAGGTGATGGTAAGCTTATAAAGTTTCTAGACCTTAGCTGTAAGGGTGACCTCTGGAGGCTATGGCTAAGTTACACAGCTGGCAGAGGGAGATCCAAAGTTTATTCAGCACTATCTACAATTATACAGGCATAGCTACACACCTGGCAGAGGGAGATCCAAAGAGAACAACTCTGAGGATTCCCTATGCCAAAGGTGGCACTTCCAAGGCTCTGGATGCATGGGAGCTACTGTACAGAATAACAGAAAGCCTCAACCTCTAAAACAGTGAAAACTTGAAGGTTGTCCAAATCTGGAAGTGGCTGTGCTGGGGAACTGACAGTAAATGAATTACAGACAGAGAACCAGCACAGCTAGAGTCCTAAAAACTGTACCAGCAGATAGGGCTTAAAAAATACATAAAGGAAAATTATAGTGAAGGTGGCCAAAGAAGGAGTAAGAGGTGAGAATGAGAGATGAAGGAAGGGTTCCAATGTGGCTGTGCTGGAGGACTGACAGTAAATGAATTATGGACAGAGAACCAGTGCAGCTAGAGTCCTAAAAGTAGTACTGGCTGGTAGGGCTTGAGAAAATGCATAAAGTAAAATTATAGTGGGGGTGGCCAGAGGAGGATTAGCAGGTGAGAAGGAGGGATGAAAGGTGGGTCCCCTGACATTAGCCACAGTTGCTAAGCACACAAGTCAGTAACATGAGGCAGCAAATGTTGGTGCTAATAACAATAGTACTCATATGATACCATAAAACAAAGGTAAAGCAGAAGTGGTGCTAAGAATTTAGTGCCTGAGGCAAGAAGCTGATTGTAACTTCTTAGCAACACAGGAGCACTAAGTAGATCTGAACTCTGGTGTGAACTAGAAGTAGAATTTGATGTAGCTACTGATAAAAGGTAAAGTACTTATAATAAAAGGTGGTGATACAATGTTGTCACAAGGCTCAGGAACATAATAATCACCAGAAGTCAAAATAAACATTTATTAAAGGCTGCAAACTGTAAGCCTCCTGGTATAACAAGATCCAAAGACAACATTTCCTAGTACACCAAAAAAAAATACAGAACAGATTAGAACAAGGATCAACACATGCTATAAACTCAATAATAGTCCAACTACTGCTATGAAGAGGGAAGCATGGGCCAGGGAATACAAAGAGGAGGGATCAGACTGCCATCAATCTGGAATGATCTGGATTCAAAGTATGATCCAGTTTAGAATAACAAGATTGGAATGCCATGGCAAGAAAGAAAAACATGAATGGAATATACAAAGAAGAGGATGAATGGTGGAACACACAAAGGAGGAATGAATGGTGGCACTGAAACAGGCATCCAAGAATGGAAATTGGAACAAGAACTATATCAGGAATGCTGGAAAGAATAGAACAAAAGTCAGCTGAAGAGACTGGTCTGAGCACAGTAAGAAGAGGTATAAATGGCAATTAATAGGCAAAGGCTTGGTGGTTCCCAGGTGAATCACTCAAGCTGGAGTTTGTTGAAAACCCTCTATATTTCAGAATAGTAATATTTTGGAAAGTAAACTACACCTCAATACACAAGTCATTCTCAAAACAACAGTGTGGATTGGAAGTAAATTGTTTAAGTCTTGAAAAAAGCTCCAGAACTATTAGTATTACTCTAACACAGTACTACAGTGTTGACCTTGTGAAGAGTCAGCAATGACTCTTATAATTGCTACTAATGAGAAATATAAGTAAATGTCCATTAATGGTACTATAAATAAAGTAAATGCAATTTTTGAGTGGTCATGCAGGCAGCCAGCTAAGGCTTGCTGCCAGTCATTGTGCAAGGTATCAGTCTTGTGACAGTGTCATGATAGAAGTGGATGCCAAAAATTGTAATATGGCATGTTGGAGGTGGTGGTGGAGCATGCCAGCCATCCATCAGATGTTGTTATTAGGATAAAAAGAGAACAAATCATTATGAGAATGGAAAAGGAAGGTATTGCCAAACAAGATTCATTGGTGTCAGAGACATGTGTCAGTAAAGTGCAGGATCAGAATGTAGGAGTAGTCACATGATGTCTAATGGAAAGGAATAGAGTGCTGATCCAAGTTGACAGGGGGCAGCACATACAGACAGAGGGCATGATCTGTCACATGATTGGTACAGTATGTATTTGGGGGTGAAGTGGAAGCATGCACCATAGAAAGAGGAGCCAGCAAGACAAAGGTGTCCATGACTTATTAAGGAGTAGGTGGCAAGACTAGCTGGCATGTATAAGTCATCATGTGCCTGGAGAGTGTTGTGCTGGGCAGTACTGCAGGAATGATAGTGCATGAGAAAGAGTCAGTAAGATGAATACTGAAGTCTTGCCACCACCATTTAATGCTAGATAGAGCATAAATAGCTTAAAATGTGCTGAGCCTAACTAGGAGCTCATTATCATACTGGTCAAAGTTGGCTACGTCAACATACTTGCAGGATGCCATTCCACAATCCCCTAGCTTGACATAAGTACAAAAGTGTACTTATGCCCTGCTGCTCCCTATTTCCAGCTGCAGGGTAATGGAGTTGCTCAATTGGTGCACTGAAATGTCATATACCTGACAAAATTGTGGGATGACTCCAGTAGTCATACTACTTGAGTCCCACAGGGTCCATGCTTCATGTCCATCAACCTCCACATACATTACCAGGCACTTCTTATCCTCATGGTGCATCCTTGGGCATTCCAGAGTCATGGATTTCTTCTGCAGTTTGACCTTATAAGCTTTTTTGTAAGACATGTCACCTTGACCCTCAGGTTTAGGCTCACTGTCCATCAGGTAGTCTATCATGGGCATTAGGAACTCATTGTCCATTTCATTGACATATTCATTGTTGTATACATTGATCTCAACAAACTCTTTCCCTTTGACCATTACACTCTGATCTTCAATCAGGGCATCTCCACTATCCTTCTCTTTGCTAGAGTAAGAACCCAGTGGATTGAAATGGTCTGGCTCAAGAGCTTCATCTCCTGAGTCCACTGCTGTCTGAGCCACACACACAAATTTACATGGCTTACCAATGTAGAGCTTCTTAGAGGGGCACTGATTTGCAAAGTGTCCATCTTCTCTACATTTATAACACACAGACTTCTTGCCTGCATCAACCCTTTTCCTGTCCTGTGATTCTAGAAGATAAGCCTGTTCCACCTTGTGTCTATTGTCCACCTCTGGCTAGGCCACTATGTGAGTGTTGTCCAGTCAACCTTCACATATCTCATGACAATCCTGCTGTAAGGGTGGCACTAGCACCTGAACTCATACTATGTAAATGCTACTTACTAACTCACCCAGCAAGTGGACTGCAAGGGAGAAGCAAGCTGATGAGGCAGGCTAGGGAGCAAGCAGTGGGCAAGGAGGGCACAAAAGCAGAGGTAACTTGTGAGATGAGCTTACAGAAGCAGACCTTGGGTAAGACCATTAAACGCTGCTATTGTTAGGTCTAAAGATATACTATTCTTGAGACCTCCTATATCCTACAGGCCTACTTAAGGGTAGGCTACTCACTCAGGCTGGTTGACTAACATTTACTGACTAATTAGTGGGTGGTATGTAAAGGTATTTCATGAAGCAGGGGCCAGGATGACAAACAATAATACAAATATAGAAATAGGTGTCCGATCATGACTCACCAGGGTTGACTACAACTGACAGGAGGGTGCTAGGGAAGTCCGGTCACATAGTGCTGATGCTAAGCCAGAGATAGAGCTGCAAGTCCAGAGAACTGGAACATGCCCTGATACCTGCCAAACCACAAACTGCAGGTTCAGATCCCTTGCTAAGTCAGCCATCAGGCAAGGAAAGTACCAATCTTATGTGGTTGTGTGGATAGTGCAGCATTTACTACTGCCCATACATGAATACTGTGCTACTTAATGCTGCACAGTTTTCAATGCCTGTTTGTAGCATATCACATGTGCTATGGGCTCTTCTACTGACTTAATCCCAGGGGTGAGTCCATCATCTCTCAGAAGCACTTGTTACGTTTCATGCAGGATGCCTCTTAAGAAGGTCTCACATATAGTCCATGCATTTGGGTATATTGCTATATTCTGTGCATGGTCTAACAGTGTGTTATAGAACCCTTGTACACTGAGTTTCTCAGTGTAGGTTATATTGTAGAATGCCTCATGGGCATCCTGCATTGTTGTTGCATGTCAGGCCAGTATAATATACACACACCATTGCTAACCTTACAAACCAATTGTACAGTTTAAGAATTACTCCCTTGAATGTCTATTGGGTCACTACTTGATTCGAGCTGAGCATGTGATGCCTGAATCATTAGTTGGCCTATCCTCCTAAGAACTCAGGGAAGACAGATATTCACTCCCTGTCCATATAGTCTTTGCCATATTGACAGGCTGCAAAATGGTTGCATACATCCATGGTCTAGTCCTCCAGCTCACTAAACTTTGGGCCTCCCTCAAAAAGTTTGATATGCCTTGGGTTGGATGTCCAAGGACTCACTCCATCAGGTATATGAAGCACTACTCCCACTGCATCATCAATTACTGTTACAAGTCACTGTTGCATGTTGTCAGGTCCCACTGACATGGGGGCTTACAATGGCAAGCAGGGCTTTACTAGGCAGACTCAGCATCTACAAAGTGACTCCAAACCTATGGAGTAGGGAAAGAGTTGGGTCTGGAGTGGGTCTGGTGGAGGCAGGGTTGCTCTGGGCTCACATAGAGTGCCATAACTCAAGGCAGAGAGGGTGGCAGGGTTCTAGGTTGTGTCCAGGGCTGGGCAGGTGGAAGGGAGGCATAGATACTAAGGGGGAGAGTGGGAGACTAAAACAAAGGCTGGGAAACTGAAACAAAGATTGAAAGAAAAAGATAGATTGGACAGAGACTAAGAGACAATATATGTGTAGATCATACAAGACCATGGTATGACAGAGATTCAGGTAATATCAAGACTCCTGTAATGAGGCACTACTTATGGGTTAAATACCTGGTATGGATGAGGTCTGGGACTAATTCAGAAGAGTCAGCCTGGTGTAGTGTATTGTGTGAGCAGGTGCAGAGACATCTACCAGAGCCAGTGCATGGGACTGTATACCCAGCTTGGCATCAAGGTGGACTAGCTGAGGTGCCAAATTGTGGGTGGTGGGTGTCAAAGCTAATGATGCAGGATGCATGGTATCTGGCAGGTGTCAGGGTTGGTTGGCCAAGTGCTGAGCAATGATGGCAGGTTGATCAGATGGGGCTGAATACAGTGCAGGCACCAGGGTTGATCATGTGATGTGCCAGGGCTGATCATGTGGAATGCCATTTTTTGAGCAAGTGTAGCTACAGCCTTGGGATTGTCAGCAAGGAATGTATTGGCAGATCCTCCAGATAGATATGCAAACCAATTAGCACTATGCAGCAGAAGCATACAGTTCATTTGTTGCACAACTAAAAATCCTCCTCCAACATCAGAAGGGGTGTAACAGAGCAGCTTATTTTTGGTCATACTTAGCACAGCCACTCTTTAGTTTTTTTTCATTTACCATCGTCTCTATGCTTGTGTAGTCACCATTTTCTCATTTTCTCTTAGAACTGGGTTTTATTTATGCACTTGGACACTCCATCTATCACACTATCTTGTGGCTCATATCATAGCTCCGACATATGGGGCCGCCTGGCGAAATGGCATCGCGTCTGACTACGATGCGACGTAATCAGGAGATTGCAGGTTCGACCCCTGCGGTGGTCATTTTCTCTTCTCTATAGACTGAAAATATGTTTTCATTGTTGTTCGTAAACAAATACCCATTTAGTCTTGTTATGAACCCGAATTTATTATCAGTCTGGATTTCTGCTAAGACAGCTACTGTGGAATCGGCATTCGATACTTAGAAAAGGCCACCTGGCCTGAATGCGGCGCACTTTCATTTAGAAAATCAAAATCTATCTGCGCAGGCGAAAAGCTTGAACTATCGGAAAAGCCAGATCCACGACATGGAAAACATTCATTGAGTACCCTTGCCAAGGCGGCTTTAACAATAAAGAATTCGCAAGTCATTCACTGACTCTCATGGACGTATTTTTTTGGCCTATCCCACATACTAATTCTGATTCTCCCCCACTGAAGTTGTACCGATCCGATGAGATTCAAAGAAAGCTATAGCGAGCTTTAATATCCTTAAAGGACCCGATATCTCACCAAACCAAAACTTTTCGACATGTCTCATACAAGAAATGTGAATGCAGATGTCTTTATGAAGTGAAACGTGATACTCTGTATGCATGTGGAAATAGAGGATAGCAAGAGTGTGAATATATACAAACGATGAATAAAAGCTTTCATGATTGTACCATTTTCATATTTTTGCCTTTTCGACGGAATTTCTTTGCCGCAGGTTTTCTATCGTCAAAACCCAAAGCATCGTCTGCCCCAAACCTATCTTTGACCATCTCATCTCTGTCCCGCTTTGAAGGCACCTGAACCCGATCGCTCAATGACCGGGAGAACGTCTCTTCTTCTACTATATTGTCCTCGTTCCCCATCTCCAGTCTCTCCAGCAAAGACCCAGGTCGCCGTGCCATCTGTGGTCTGTTATCCAAACGCCGCTTCCTTCCCGTATTGTCATCACGGTCAACGTTTGAATGTAGTTGTGGTGTTGAATCCATGACAGCATCGACATCGAAATTCCGATGCGACATGTCCGACTCTTGAGGGACGTAAGACTCGGATGAGTAATGAAAAGATTCCTGTTGATGGCGCTCGTGTATCTTGGTGTCCTTTTCCGAAACACGTTTGGCGTAAGGCAGGTCACGGAATTCTGGAAGAGACTTCCTTGACTCCGCTCTGTCAGGTATATGGATGTCAGGGACACTCCCGTTGACTGAGTAGTTTGATTGGTCGATAACTGGCGGGAACATGCGAGATTGAGGCAAGAAGGCTGTATCGTCAAAGCGGTCACTTAACCGGCCTTCGAGGCCACCGCCTCTGCGAGACTCGTTCGATTGTCGAGAAAATCGGTCTGCCTGGTGGGGTCGTCCATCAGGCGGAGGAAGTCGAACTCGTGAACTTCCTGGCCGATCACGATTATGAGATCTTCCCGTATCCACAAGCGGCGACAGGTGAGGCAATGCCTTTGGAATTGGTGCGGTCACATGCCGATCATTGGTATTTGCTCCAGCATTTCCCATGAAAACTTCAGGAGGGGCTTCACCTCGAGGAGTCCATGTCCTAGCCAACTTCGCAGGATCTGGAGGTGCCGGCTCGTGGAGAGCATCCTTGTAACTTATCAGTCATGTTACTTTTGAAGATACTCATAAACATACACGAGGGCTGGTCGAGAAGTGGTCCCCTTGAGACACGCCGGTATCAACACCGAAAGGTTCCCTTTCGAAAGCCTACAAAACCAGTCAGCGACGTCATAGTTCCGTTGATTCGACTACGCACAGGACGACCGCTATCCCCTCGACGCGGAAGTGGCCCATCATTTTCAAATTTCCCAGATCGAAATCTATCTGCGTGATCGACACCGTGACCCTAGCAAAGTTTGTTCATATTGGAAAGTAGACGAAGGCGAAGAAGGGACACACCCTGTCATACTGCGGTCCTCTATTTGGATGAGACAAAGCACCAGCACCACCTCTCATGCCGCCGCCACCTCTGGCCTGTCGTTGATTGGTCTCGGCCAACTCAGATGCACCGCTTTGCATACGCGCAGATAGCCCAGATGGACCTCCATTGCCAACAAGCTGCTTCCTGGGATTTCCGATGGGTACGCTGTTTGGTCCAGAAGCGGAGGACGGCGGTGGGCGAGAATAATCGTTGAATCGACCACGGTCTCGACGTCCCTAGAGATAAGTCAAGACGACGACAAGCAAGTTCACGACCTCCAGCACTTACACCTCTCTCGAACATATGACCACCGCGTTCTTCTCGCCATCCAGCATTCTCCCTTCCACGGCTTCCCAGGTGTGGCGGTGGTGACCGCTCCAGGTTTCCACAACGTGGACCAGGGCCGAAGATTGATTGGGGGATGGGTGATCTATCCTCAACCTGGTCCAGTAGATGCATCGCTCGTGGCCCGCGTGGAGCATACGTCTGGCCTGAAGGATATCCAGGTCCAGCGGATTTATCCTCATTCTCAGGCCTTCGAATGTCCAAGGAAGGACCCATCTCAGTCCCTGTATACTTTGACTCGCGAACCATCATCCCCTCTACCTTCTCTTCCTTGGGAAAACGCCTCATTTGGATATTATAGTCCACATCTTTCTTGAGGCTCTCCTGATCCGAAGTAAATCGCACCATATCAGCACTCCTCGGTCGCCGAAAAGCAGATTCTGGATCTTCACGATCATAGTTGTCTTCGAATTTTCGACCGGGTCCGTAGGGTCGAGAACGAGAATCAAAGGATACGTTACCATGTGCCGGTCCCTGAACATCGCGCAATGCCACGGATGTTTGCCCATCCTGGTCGTTGATACGAGAGAATGAAGAAGCACCATCTAGAGGCCGACCTTGGCGGTCACGTGGTCGATTTGACACTTCGAACTCAGTAGCCTGGGGTGGCAACGGCGGCCGAGCACGACCTAAGTACGACGACGACCGGCAAAGCCACAAAGGTCGAGAGAGAGACGTTTCCAAAGAAAATGAAAGGAAAAGCAGGCAAGACGTCGGTCAAGTAGAAGGGAGAGGGGTTTGGAATGGTACGTACGTTGCTCAGATGACGATGCATTTTCCATATCATCACGTCCATCTGTCCGTTCTAAGTGCCTAACCTGGCGATAAGGACCATTCTCTATGGCTTGCACAGACGCTTGAGACAAAGACGATTTCTCATCTAGGCCTTCATGTCTTTGCTGAAGTTCGTGCGGAGGTGGAGACCTAATGTCGTCAGGCACGAAGGGATCGTCCTCTTCCATGGGCCGATGCGGATAACTTTGCAGCTCTACTGTCGGAAGCCGGGCAGACGGTAGTCCAGGTTTTGATATCGTTGTAGTAGTCTGCTGTCCAAATCGTGATGGCCGGTCGCGTTTGCGTTGTGGGTGTACCGATAATGGAGGTGGCGCAACTAGATTGGATGTCGTTTGGTGACCTTCGTGTCCACGCAACTGTGGCAAAGGCCAACGTTGGGCATCTTGTGATTCGTCGTGGCGCATGTGTGTGTCACGCTTGCCTGGAGGCGGCGATCTGGTTCCTATAGAGATTTAAAGAAAAAAATAGGTGGGAAGGTTTGAGAAAAAAATAACATGGTTTTCGATACAACATGCGATAAAGGTGGAAAGGGGGAAGAAAGAAAAAAATGATCCGTAATGAGCGTCCTTGAAGTCGACAGAGTAGGAGAGGAGAGAGGCCGAGGAATATGGAACGGAGAACAAGAGCAACGGCACACGGTGAGCTGCCTCAATCAGGCGTTGCAAGACAAGCCTGGGCAGAAACAACATCGACTCGCCCCGTCCGCGGAAGACTAATGCCACCGTGGCCGTGCCCGCATACGGAGGGGGGAGAGAGGAGGTATGGGATGAGGCGGACAACGTACTAGAATCGGGCATGTTTTGGCTCTCTTCACGCATCGGCTGATCTCTTTCACGGCGACCCCTTGCTGTTCCGTTTCGCGGTAACATAAGTGGTCTGTTGTCGTTGAAAGACGTGTCATAAGGTGTCTCATGATAGTTGCGCGAGTGACGACGAGACTCTTGGTAGGCGTTATTTTGATCCCAGCTGTCTCGAGCCAGATATGAGCCTAATAATGGATCACGGTCTCTGTACATCGAGGAATCTGCATCAGTATTGCCATTCCGACCACCACGTGCAGTACGCGGAGGACGAGTAGGCCTAGAGTCTCGACCACGAGAAGCAACCTGTGAAGACATGGGCAACGGGGAGAGAGATCTGGGCCGCTCACGAGCACGCGGTGAGGCTTCAGGGGATGGCGTGAATGCTTGATCTGGTCGTGGGTTAAAACGTGAATCCACGTCTTCGCGATTTCGATGGGTTCTGTCATTAGTATTACCACTAAAATTTGCGTCATCTCTTCCAGCTCCTGGACGATAATGACGGTCACTATAAGACATCGTGGTTGTATTTGTGGGAGCGATTATTTGCGGATCTGTAACATGGTTATGATCAAGTGGCTGTGTGCGCCTAGAGTGTCGAATAGGTTCCTGAGACTGAGAATGGGAGTTATCAGATCGTCGTGGACTCGAAGACTTGGCTCCCAAGAACGAGTCGCTACCGCGACGACGACGAGCGCTGTCGCCACGGAGCTGCCTACTAGGTGAAGAGGAAGAAGAGTTGCTCACGGGACGAGTCCAGGTGGATTCATGGGTCCGCACGTTGTAATAGTAGGTTCCTCCTGATCCGCTTCGCGCTTCACGAGCTTCCCAACCACGAGGTAGAGGTGGGAGCTCATTCCCTGAAGCAAGACCTTTTCCATTACCTGTAGTAGATGCGGTCGATGTCGAAGTTCCATGAACCTTGCTGTGTTGAGACTCACTACGACCTGACGTCCTTGTCTGTGCAGACATTGCTGTTGCTTCAACGATAGAAGGATGGGAAGGGGGCAGGAAAGGCACATTCGCTACAACTGGTTTTGGAGGGAGAGCATGAGTTATCCTCGGAGCCAAAGTAGGCTGCGGAGAACGGCGGCCCGTGCTGCTGTTTCTGCGAGGCGTTCCTGTTTTCGAGGACGATAACTGTGAGGTTGTTGATGTATCTTCCGGCTGAAGCCCGCTGGGAGTCGCGGTTGAAGCTGCATCGTCGGCGCCTATGGAACGTGGCGCGACATTGACTTCGCTGTTTTCCATTTCTACAGCGGATTCTTTCTGCTCTTCCTGCTGATACAGATAGAATTCCTGTGATTCCTCTTCGTCACCAAGTGAAACTGCGTCTTCAGCATCGTCGTTGTCACCCGCAGCTGAGCGGGCATAAGCTGCACCATTTTTACCAGCGTCCTGATTTTTGCTTTCCTCGTCTTCTGCACCCCAGTCTAAAACATCGTTCTCGTCCTCCATCGTGGTCGTCGTTGAGTAGAAGAAAAGAAGAGAGGAGTACAAAGGACAGTGACAGAGACTGTGGGAAGTTTGATGTTGTTTCGATTTGAGCTCCGCTTCAAAATACACCGTGACTGGCGTGCTTGACCGTGCTGTACACTGTCGGCCGCGTATTCTCTAGACTTTCCCATTTGATTCATTAAGCTGGCTTTGTTTCTACGCCAGAGACTTGCTTACAATACGATGATTCTCCCGACGAGTGCCTCTGAGGATGGAAGCATGCACCGCAACTCTGGTAGCTTGACCCAGCGCATTCCTGCCATCTTCAGGCGGCTACATCGTTTTCATCAGATGGTGTGTACTATATCTTACCTATATAATCTGTGTCTGAAGAATTATGCAGGATTTTGAGCTTGCGGCGTGGCAGCTCACATATCTTTGCCTAGCACCTCGGAGAGTGTGAGTGTGAGCTTCATTTGACCGCACATGCGAATATAACTTGACTATGAACATAGTTATCGAAACGTCTATTTCCATAAACGTTTGTCGCCCGTTCTCGTACCTATGTTTCATTTGACGTCGATCTAGAAACCAAAAATACGTGGGCACGAGACGACCCCGCTATTCTTGTCTTACTCTCTGCGTGTCTTTGTGGTGAGCCAGTTTCCCCCAGCCCCAAAGTTGCTTGCTGAGATTCGTTAAAGTCGCTGCCGTTGCATGGTCAATTGTGTATTCATATGGCATCTTTGACACCCTCAAGCTTGCCCTTCTTATGATATTGCGAGATTATCTCTTGTCCGGTTTCGTTATTGCCACCGTTATATGGTCATTCATAATCCTTCGAGACGTGTTTTGGGAATTAACTAGCACCTTAGGTTCGTTTCAAATCGTATGTTACTCTCTCCGCCATCACATACGTCGCCCGCCGATTCCCAGGTTGAGTGGGGCTATGCGTTTGACGTTCACACAAATGCATTCTTTCCTTTATACCTTGCTCTTTATCTTGCGCAGCTCTTCCTGCTTCCCATAATATTCAAGGACAATTGGGTCTGCCTTTGGGTTGGAAATACTCTCTATCTGGCTGCGTATGTCTCCGTCCATTTCTGTCTCGTTATAGCATCATTACTGATGTGTATTTGGCCTGTAGATTCGCTCAGTATACATATGGAGTTTATCTTGGCCTAAATGGTGTGTTTGACTTGTGTTTAGGACACTGCGTGTCTTTTGCCTGACGCAAATTGCAGCTTTGCCGTTCCTCATCCGCTCAGAGCTGCTTTTGTCTCCTCTCCTTCCATTGTTTACCGCCTACATAATATCTCTTCTCGGCTTTAATGTCGCGAAAGGCGTGCTCGGTGTATACTTTGGCTCATAGCCACAAAATAATATGTATATCTACCATTCCCATCAAGGAGTCTTTCAGACTGGTCAGTGCTCTAGAGATCCCATTTCGCCTAGGACTTTGCCTTGCGCTTCTGAATAAAGCTGACAGCGTACATGGATGTGAGTACCCGCGACAGCTACTGTAGTGTGGGTATGTTCACAACTCGAAACGTCATCTTTCGTATTTGATATAAGAAAAATGGGGAAAGTGCATAGCATGAATCAAGTCTTGGCCAGTATAGCCTTAGGCTTTGAATATGCAACATTAATTTGCGTCCTACATTTCCTCTTCGATTGCTGGCGACTCCACAACCGAGAACGGGGGAGGAGCAACGACAGAAATAGTGTTGACATCACATCTTTTTTTTTTCATTCTGTAATTACTGGATCTCGTGCCACACGGGTCCACGCCTGATAAAAACAAGCGCTTAAGCGGATTGAAGGACTTTGATCTCCTTAGTTGTCACGTTTTGCGACGGACGAGCGCTTGTCCTTGTCTTCCTCTTTCATCGCCCATCGTCCCTTTCTACTCGTCGACAAACTCCGTCTCCAATACGAGTATGAATTCCCATGTAGATAAGGCGATTGCGCAGATCGAGGATAGGATTGAGGGCAACCACAATTCAACTAGCGTCGACTGGACTCAACATACCCTCGAAGACGGAACTGTCGTTAGCACACAAGAGCGAGTCGTTAAGGATGTACGTTGGCCGTTTCCCCCTAGAATGCCTTGCGACCGATAAAACTCAAACGAGCAATCGCCACATAGGTTCAAGCTCCAGCGATGCAGATACCCTCCAATGAACAGTTCTTCCACCAACATGGCGAAGATCAAACTAAGCCGGATATCGCGTTTCTGAAGAACCACTTCTATCGCGAAGGGAGGATAAGCGAGGAGCATGCATTGTGGATATTGGAGACAGCTACCGAGCTCCTGCGGAAGGAGCCTAACGTGTTGCAAGTGGATGCGCCGATAACGGGTACGTTTTTTCTCTTTCTTCGACCAATGCAGCTCTCACGACATTTCCTATAGTTTGTGGGGATATTCACGGGCAATATGTGAGGATTCCGTAACTAGTTTTATTAACCCCACGTTTCATCTATCTTCGTCTAGTATGACTTGATGAAACTTTTCGAAGTCGGAGGGAGCCCTGCAGATACAAGATACTTATTCCTCGGTGATTATGTCGATCGAGGGTACTTCAGCATCGAGGTACGGATTCATTGCATTTCGCAGCAATACACCCCTGAAATACCGCTGCACAGTGCGTGCTTTATCTATGGTCCCTCAAGATTTGGTACCCGGACACTCTGTTCTTGCTACGCGGTAATCACGAATGCAGACATTTGACAGACTATTTTACCTTCAAACTCGAGTGTATGTGCTTGTTCTCATAAACTTTACTTGTACTTCTGATCGACATGCGTAGGTAAACACAAATACTCCGAACGCATCTACGAGGCATGCATAGAATCGTTCTGTGCGCTTCCGCTTGCTGCTATCATGAATAAACAATTTCTGTGTATACACGGAGGTCTCTCTCCAGAGCTCAACACACTTGAAGATATCCGCGCTGTACGCATATCCTTTCCTTTAACAATCTATGTTTTCATCATCTATAGATTGATCGCTTCCGGGAACCACCGACCCATGGTCTAATGTGTGATATCTTGTGGGCCGATCCTGTAGAAGATTTTGGCAACGAGAGATCTACAGAGAGCTTCGTGCACAATCACGTCCGTGGCTGCTCCTACTTCTTCACGTATGTTGAGTTCTTCAGGGCAAAGATTCTGTGAGTGACACGAAGCACGCAGGTATCAGGCGGCATGCCAGTTCCTTGAAAGGAACAATCTCCTCTCCATCATTCGAGCACACGAAGCACAAGATGCTGGGTACGTTTTGGTGACCAGCCTCAACGTGAGTGTTGATTTTTGAGTTCTTCTACAGATACCGTATGTACCGCAAAACGAAAACGACGGGCTTCCCGTCAGTAATGACGATCTTCTCCGCCCCCAACTACCTGGATGTATACAATAACAAGGCCGCGGTCCTCAAGTACGAAAGCAACGTCATGAACATAAGGCAGTTCAATTGCACCCCACATCCTTATTGGCTGCCCAACTTTATGGACGTTTTCACCTGGAGTTTGCCTTTTGTCGGAGAGAAAAGTGCGTGGGCCTTTGAAGGCTGAAATAGATCCCTCTAATTATTCGGCTAGTCACTGATATGTTGGTCGCGGTGCTCAACACGTGCACTAAGGAAGAGTTAGAAGAGGGCGATGACGAGGCTACAGCAGTGTCGCCAACATCATCCATTGCAGAGGAAGACTCGTCGGAGCGTAGAAAGGTTATCAAGAACAAGATTATGGCTGTTGGACGGATGGCTCGGGTCTTCGCGCTCCTCCGGTACGTTAACATTTTCGATGTACCTGCCCCATTTGACAACTCCTTTTCACAGTGAGGAATCCGAGAAGGTTTCTGAACTTAAATCTGTGTCAGGATCTAACAAGCTTCCTTATGGAACGTTGGCCTCTGGCACAGAGGGTATAAAGGATGCTATTAATGGCTTTGATGACGCGTAGGTGCCTCACAATTTTCCTAATACCCATATTGTAATTCTCCTTTCATAGCCGCAAGTCAGATATCGAGAACGAACGCCTTCCTCCCGAACTCTTTGATGCCGATTCAGAAGAAGGCAAAGCCATTTTATCATCACAGCCAGCCTCCCCCTCCGATAACCCCGACTCTCAGCCACAACCTGTGTCTCTCAATGGCGTCACTGCCGGCCTCAAAGAGGCAATATCCTCCGGTGCTCTCACACAGATTGACACCTCGCTAGCATCACCAAGTACACCGTCAGCGGTGTACTCACCGACGAGCCCAACGAGCCCAGGCGGATTTAAGCGCGGGCACTCGAGGCAAGCTAGCTTGGGAACCACTATGACAAGCCCCAGTACACGCAGACGGAGCTTGGAGAGCACAATGTCGATGATTGCTGGGGTTTTGGATGGCAGGGAGCCACCCTCGGAGCAGGAGGAGCAGTCGACCTTCAATCCTCCGCCTGCTACTCGTTAGACCTTGCTGTTGATAACGCAGTCCTCATTGGCGACGTGCAACGAGGCTAGGGGGTGCGAGTTGTTGCATTTCTCTCTAATTGTTTTGGAATCGCCTAGCTCCTCATTTCTCGGTTTTGTGTCATTGAATTATGACGCGGATATTCTTATGTGATTCAACCTCCCACTCAGATACTTTACCACATTCACCGCCGAATCGTCTTCTTTAGCTAGTTTATCGACCTTTCTCTGCTTTCTCGTTTATTACTTTATTGTCCATAAAAAACAATTTCGAGGCATCGGAGGATTCAACAAGTGCAGTGAGATTAGCCGCGGGACTCTGAGAGGCATAGATCGCCATCAAATGCGTATTTGAGAATAGCTGAGGGTGTGTTTTCTCCGTCGTGTGTGAGGCAGTAACCTCGTGGATTGTGGAAAATGACTGAATATATATGGCAAGTACTAAAGTAATGAATGCACTTGGAGGCGCTCACCGCCACTAAAAGAGGTAAGTTGAAAGAAAGGTAACGTCATTATAATAGTCTATATCAATATATCAATACCCCCTTGCGTCATTTTCTGCTTCTGCTTCCCACAAGCTGACAAGTACGACCCTTGCTCATGTCCACAGTAACAGATTCTTTCGTGTTTCAAGACATCTTCTCCTCGTCCTTGTCATCAGCCATCTGGTCGGACAAGACTCGCACGTCCTACTATCTGCGATTTGAATTTGCTCTTGCCAAGGTCCAAGCACGTTTTGGAATCATTCCACGCACGGCAGCTAGTGCAATTGCGGAAAAATGTGACGTTGACCTGATTGACATGGAGGAGCTGGAAAGGGAAACCCGTAAAATCGGATATCCCGTGTTGCCAGTCGTGAAGCAGCTTGTGCGATTAGTGAATGAAGTTGAACCTGGTCTGGGAGAGTGGGCTCATTGGGGAGCCACCACACAGGTACGCAACTGTACATATGATAGAGAAGCCATTATGCCGTAACATATTATCAGGATGTAACAGACACTGCGACAGTCCTCCAACTGCGTGACACGTGCGATTTGGTCTCTAAATCATTAGAGAATATAACTTGCATCCTTCGAAAACTTGCGCGTACACACGCGTCTACTCCGATGGCAGCCAGGTCTAATTTGCAACAGGCCGTGCCCATTTCCTACGGGTTCAAACTGGCACGTTTACTCGCCACTTTTGAACGCCACGTAACTAGACTTTCAGAAATCCTTCCGCGCCTGCTAGTTGTAGAATTCGGAGGGGCGGCTGGGACCCTCGCAACCCTTTCAGATTCAGGTGTTGCACTCCAGGTTCAGGAGGAACTCGCCAAAGAACTGGGTTTAAACGTTCCAGAAATTGCATGGCATACTGAAAGGGATCGAATTACGGAAATCGGTTCTTTCTTCGCGATGGTAGCTGGAACGTGTGCCAAGTTTGCGTTTGATGTAAAACTGCTTATGCAAACGGAAGTCGGAGAAGTTTCTGAACCATATTATGCCCATCGTGGATCGAGTAGCACGATGCCCCAGAAAAGGAACCCAATATCGAGCGTATATATCACAGCAATGAGCAGTACAGTGAAGCAGTTGAGTGCTGCCCTATTCGACGCAATGGTCGAGGACCACGAACGAAGTACTGGACCTTGGGAAATCGAGTGGATCGTCCTGCCCCAGATATGCACAATGACCCACGCGATCTTGACGCACACCCAAGAGATTCTGGATGGACTTGAGGTTCACCCTGAAGCAATGAGAAAAAATCTGGATAAAACCCAAGGAGCGATTACAAGCGAAGCCGTAATGATGCAGTTGGGAAAATTGATTGGTAGGCAGGTCGCTCATGACCTTATCTATGACCTCTGTCGCAGGGCAGCCGAAGAGGATCGGCCGTTCGTGGATCTGCTCTCCGAGAACGAGGTTGTCCTGAATACTGGCGTAACAAGGAATGAACTGGAATCGTGGTGCGATCCCGCTAATTACATGGGGTTAAGTAAGGAAATGACCCTCCGAGTAACAAACCCCCCGACAGCTATTATGACTGCACAGTGACAACGGAAAGGAATAGCCAGGTTTTACCAGAAGCTGCTGTGAATGAACGAAGATAAATACACTGTGTATTGCATATCGTCAAATTTCGCAGGCTGTCTTCTCGTAAATGCTTGTCCATAGATCGGAGATCAGAATTTCGAACCTTTCCATTTTTATGCCTCATGCCAGTCTCGTCATCGCGAACTCTCGAATGACACATCCTCGCACTTTAAAATATAACTTCGGAAGTTCGGTGATACATACTAACTTCCTCTGCGAATGAATATCGGATCCCACTTGTATATCATGTTTCCTGGCTGACGAAATCTCGATTTGCTACTCTAGATCAATTTATGGCATCTTCGGCCTAACCATAGATTGTGTCCTTCCTGTCACCCTCTATATTCTGATGAAGTTGGTAGCATATATCTCGTGAACTTCACCCATTGGCAACCTATTGGCATTCTTTGTTCTCACTCAAAGTCGCATCAGATAGCCCAATATCTCTGGATCAGACAACAGAAGAGAAAAACATGAAAGACGGGGACTTAAACGCTCTCGTATTCATGGGCTTTGGTCTTCACACCTCCCCGGTTGATCATACTGCGTTGTGCTAGAGACTTGCTGCTGGGAAAAGAGACATGGCATGGCTTACAAATATGACTTTCGGAGCTGCTTCCTGAAGAGAGAAAAGAACACAGTTAACAATGTGCAAGTTTGATGATTGTGGCTCGCGCCAGGGACATACTTCAACGGTGCAAGCTCAAGTTCCATCCGCTCCACCACAACCTACCTTTCAGCATTTTGGTTCCTTGAAAGAAGACCATATGACTCTTAAACATCAATATTCTTGCAATCATTGCGTCGAAATCTCCGCTCTAGTCGAGCTAGAAGTGGCCCAAAATTTCTGTAATTATATTAGGCTCATCTCCTTTCTAGCACCCACAGAGAAGGTATTCATACGGCCATGAGGTCCCGGCCATCGTTCTCCCGATGGACGTGAACATTCTCACCATACCGAGTTAGAGGATCCGTGGCTCTTGTATCAGTCATCAGAGATGCACTGTATTGCATGAATCGCGCCTAGGACCGTGTTTGACCATGGTTCCGAGCATACCAATTGATGACGCTTAACGAAACCTTGAATCCGGAATCAACTCAATTTTTCCACTGAACTAGAACACGATTTGATCATTGTGATGTGGTGAGAATCATATTCACTTGGACATGCGACCCTTTTTTTATCTGTCAATCAGGGCATGCCATGTCATCGCACGACTATGAGAATCACACCGCCGCTCAATCTACATGACATTGTCACAAACCCAGCGGTTTACGGAGAAGTATTTTGAGTATTCTGGCCCAGATGAAAGGTAGCGCATTGATTGACTTATGATTATCCTCCTTTCGCTACCGCATTATTCACTTAATGTGATGTCCAACCGCTACATGGCACTCAGTCCGTTGGCTAATCACAAGTCTTACGAAATCTGACAAAACATGCCTTCGCCTTTCCACAGCTTGTGTATGTTTTTGTCCGTATACACGTAGTCATTACCAGCATCCGGCCAGATCATGAAAGTCTGCCAGATTGGATCTGCAGTTCCTTGGGTCCCAGAAAAGTTAATACGAGTTACTCGTGGCTCATGTCCACTTGTGTTGACCTGTCGCGCAGCCTAAGTCTACCCACTACGTTGAGACCCTTATTTTCGTTCCATCTCGGCTATGTTCCCGATGTCGTTTGAATTCTGGAAAAGCGGCCCCTTTATTTGCTCCATCGTTCTTTGCAATCCGGCTTCATTGAAGGAGAAAATATCACATGGTAATCTTTCTGTCCAGCGAATTCTTTTTACTCTCCACTTTAAGCGTCCTAAGACACTCGAGTTTCGGTCGGCATGAATGCGAACAAGGCCTTTTCTTGAGAATAATGCACCGCATCCTTTCACGTTGCGGCTCACAGCGCCACTTTAAAGTCTTTGGATCAATGGCGGCTCGGCTGTCATCCTCAAAACATGTGTCTCTGGCCCTTGCAACAAACAACCCTCTTGAGATCAGATGACACAGCAAAAGGGCATAACTAGAGCAACACAATTTGTTTGGGTGAATGCAGAGTATGTAGCCCTGCGAGATGGGAGATCGCAAATCACCTTACGCACTCGTTGCCTCGTTTGTCCAGAGAGCTCGACGGTCGAATATCTCTGATACATCTGTAACTCAAGCCTCAAGAGTTCGAAAGGGCGATGATTTCATAAGCATTGAGTTTGAACAGCCGAGGACTCAACCCTACAAGTTATTTTTTCTCAAGATCGTCGATAACATCGATTTGGGCGATCTTTCGCCCAGATCTAAATACATACAATGAAAAGAATCAGGGGAACACGCCGCCGGAAGCCGCGATGTTCTCCGTATCATTTCTGTCGACATCGTGATGACCCGGAGAGAAGATCAGCACAACGAAAACAGATCGTCTGGGTATACACGTATCACCTCGACAAGGCCCAGTTGAAATAAAAATAAAAACCCCGGACACGTGCAACGTCCATAGTGTGGGGTGGTGGGCGCAATCGGGAACTCTCCGTGCTATTGAAGTTTATATGAAGGGGGGTTATAGCCAGCCATCGGGGCTTCTCTTCCGGAGTGGAAGTGGGAGCCAAGGTTTCTTGATTTTTCGGTTAGTCTGAGTAGATGATAGGCCGACTTTGCGAATTTTAGACAGTCTAGGGTTTGTGTGACAGCAATAAGTCCTACCAATATTTTGTGAAATAGAAAAAAATCATACTTTCTCAATCCCACCCACGCTACTATCAGCGCTAGTGCAGCAGACCCTCCAGACATGATATAAAATGCGTAAGCGTGTTCCTCAAAATGGCTTGTCAACTACGAAAAAAAAAACTATTCAGCAGCGCCGCATGGAAATTAAAAATTGAAATTGGTTTACATTCATTCCGAAAAGTCCCCCAATTAATGCACCTGTGCCCACACCCATCGTGACAATGGACACCTAGAAAAACTCTGTCGAATGTCTTAGAGACACGGATAATATCGTACCTGTAAGTCAAGGGCAAGCAGAGCATTACGATTAGAATCTAGTATTAGTTCCACTATTTCTTGAGTGGATTGTACATTGCTCTGTGCCAGTGTTAGTGAAGCCTTACAGTGGTTGTGAAAGACGTACTTGGATATTCTCCGCTTCGGTCACCACTTCCTCCACTTGTTTTGAGAAGGACTCTAACAATACCTCTAATTCCTCGTGATCTTGAAATTCACGAACGATTCCCTTTTTCTTATCAGTCAGGTACATGGCGTTCATATCGTCGTCTAAAGGGTCATTTGTCAAAAATATTCGTAGTTGATGATGTGTTATGAGTTCGATTACCTTGACGTAAAACTTCCTCTAAAGCCTCTTCGACCTGTCAGATTATTAGCTTGCTTTTTCTGGACCTATGAAAGCGGACATACCAAACTGGCTCTGTTCTGGAAACTAGTCAGTTTTCTGGAATAATGGAGCAAGCGCTTGAATCGATCGTGATCGATGTTGTCATCTAGTTCTGCCAGCAGACCACCGACTAGGTTACGAATGAAGACCATCTCGGCCTCGAGAGCACTTAGGACAGATAGGAGAATGGATTCTAGAGCCCTGGGATTTTTATGAACGTCATGTGAAAGTAAAACTCGAAGATCAGTTACCGAAATTCGTAAGGAGACGCAGAACCTTTAGACTTCAGGTTATGCTGTTTTTGGCGTGTTAAATGAAACCAGAAAGGGGAAACAGTAGAGCCTAACCTCCAAATGGTAAAGGAACACAGAATGAAGTCGAGAATCAGCGGAGCCATAGGTATCAAAGAGGATGACAGCATCAGACTTTACAAGAGCTCGAATATGGAGAATGTTGATCTAAAGCTATAAAGGTCAGTCAATAGCATTTTTAGCGGCGCAGAGACGCACTAAGATAGCTTCCTTTCGTACAAGTATAGTTGGAACAAGATTTGGCACTCGGGAATCGATTTTGCGCAGATCACGAGGCTTCACAATCCTGTTAGCCAAGGTCAGGATGAGGGACAAATTGATATTCCTCACGTTCAAGCCGTGTTCAGAGCTGAGATCGGCTTTTTTAAATTGGCCTGATATTGTCTTCACATTACCTAGGGAAAGAAGGTTACATTGCAGAATCACCCTGAGCGAGTCAAACTGACCTGCGGCATCCAAAATGGTACCTATAAAAGACGTTGAGCTCCAAAGAAGGATAATATAGCCGTATTACTCACAGCGCAGCATGAGGTCCGTTGGCTGACGGCCTTTCATGACCTTCTCAAGTATTGCAGCCTTAGTTGCATCATCCTGCAGCTGATCAATAGGCTGGTGCTCGTCAGGACGTTTCTTCGGAGTCCAAGATATAGCCCGAAACAGTAATTGACTCGTCCGTGATCTATTCCTTGTTCCTAACGAAAGACATGTGGCCTTCGGCCGGTAGAGCATCGTGTAACATCGTTGACCTACATAACAGTGCAGGTTTGGGGCAGCAACTCTGCGAAGCTCTCGCATTACATGACTGGAAGCTTGAGCACAGAACCCTGTATGCATGCGCAAGATAGAAGCCCTTGAGAAGCGCGCTGACGAGAAGCGCAGCACCAGGAAATTTCAGCCCAGCTTGATCGCGTGACTCACATGACCGTAACGGGTCACGCTGTTACGGCAATATGACCTTGCCTCCTGCAATCAGAAAACATTCGATCCTGGATGTGCCTTTGTTTTAGTGTTTCATCTCTGAGCTTTACCCCATGGACGGCTATTTGATCCGTTACCCCACCCTCTCGTCCGACTTCTATCGACCGAATGTAAATTTCGATTTATTCATCACCCCTTACCTTCCAGAGTTCACACATGTTCACGAGGATTCCCCTGTCGGACCCTGGAACGTTACCACAAAAATTCTGGCATTTTCACTGATCGGACATGCCCGTTTCTGGCTAACAGATGATGACAAGATCTGACATCTGCTTTGATTCTTCTTTCTGGGCTACACTCGTCACATCCATTTATTACATATCCAGCACCTTCCGAGTCCTTCTCCATTGCCTCTCCTCACTTATAACATGCACTAAGCCAGTTATCTTTTCGTCTTCTCCTTGCTACCATGTCCGAAACTCGAAGACTGCTGGAAGCCGCTGCTGCTTTGTCATATCTTCTTCATGAGGGCGGGGTTCCCCATGCTTTCTATGGGAACGTCCTGACTGCAGTTCTGTCCAATGCTCCTCAGGCCCACGCAAGTCATCCATCGTTCGCGCAGAGTTCATGTCCTTACACTTGATCTTCAGGAGATCTTCTGTCTAGTCGAGTATGGCCATACGCACCCGTTCCGGCGCGTTCGCGATGCACTTGCGAACAACGCTGACTTCACAACGACAAATTCACCATGGACCAACAGGTTGGTGTATACCTAGTTTACTCGGCTCCCAAACCTTATGCATGTCTAGACTCCACGCCACATACCGTCGATTAATCCCGCCCATTGATGTAAGCTATTCTTCACGACCTCTAACGTTCTACTACAACCCGGGTCTGCCACTAGATTGAGATACTGGCCGCTGGAGAGTCAGGTCCTCGCCATCTGGACAACATGACTGTGATGAAGCTTGAAGGCGTCCCTTTCCTTACGATATCAGAATTCATTCGAGCAAAGCTGAAGACATGGATCATGTACGTATTGCTTGTGTCTTTCTATGATGGATCTCAATTTAGCTTCCCAGCCGTGGTGCGGAAGGTGATGCTCAAGATATTACTTACGTGCTTTCTCGCTATTGGAACAGGGTGGATATAAATCGAATACCTGAACAAGACATGGCCGTATTTGTTGCTCGGAACTCGTCTGTGGCACCTGCGTGGTCAGCGATTAGGAGAAAATACGGGATGCACTAACGCGATGTGGATAGGAAAACCCGAGGATTCACATGAATGGGGATCTTGGACCGTTTGGGGTCAATACGTTATCTTTTGCGAAGACTGATGGATGGATCCAAGAGATGCCAAGTCAGGACGACGTGTTGCGCACTTCGTGTGCTTCTGCACTTTTACCCAAGGTGTGCACATGTAACATACTAAATATAACCTTTCAAATGTTTTCATAGTTTAACACCACGTATCAGCGCCTAATGACCTTGGAACTTGGATCTTCAGTGTTGTAATGATCTCCTTATCGGTTACCGAGAATGGAATGTCTTTCCATCAACTTCTGGGTGATGTTTCAATTAAATTAGTAACGTATGCCTTCCGCGGCAAAGTTTCTCCTGCCTCAGATTACAAGTGTCCTGAATGCTAGTAGAGAAGACGCCATTCAGGCTGTCTGCTGCCTTTCATGTTCCAAAATTTCTCCCATCGAAGACAATATATTATTCCGGGAGAGGCTTCTCTCGGACAGACCATACTGTTCTCATGGTGTTATCAGGTCAAAATCTCTCTCACCAGGTGATGACTGGTATGCGATCTCAAACCAATTGAACTATATAAATAGTCATATCTGCCTATTATAACTACTGTCAACCACGATGTTCTGAAAGCAGTTATTTCGGATTACTTGTGTATTTGTTGCGATAACAAGTTGGCCGAGACGGCAACGTATCACGGAGGAGCTTCTAGTAGTATGACACCATGTGCATGATAAATATCCAGAGAAAATAGTCCGAGAGCTCGCAGGCTGTCAGAACAGCGCTGGGGAGTTCCGACTGAGCCTTGCGCATGGGATCTAGGGCTCCAAATCAAAGATATCGGGCAAGTCGGTAGACGTACAAATAGACCATGCTGAGAATAGAACATTCTAACTTCCTGATGATTCGGAGCTTGTTGAGCTCGAGCAAAAGTGGCTGTGGACAGGCTTCGGTCGAGCATACAAGGTCTAATATACACAGGCTTCCAAAAGTCTATATCATCGTTGAGGTAGTGTGAAATCAAAGTATAGTAAGAGCAAGACAATGAACTTTTCGACAAACCTGCAAAAAAAATCAATCAATAACTGATGATCAGACCTGTGGTCTGGAAGCTGACCGATAACCATGATGGAAGCAAAAAGACAAGGTAAAAATACGCGTTATATGCAATTGAATCGAAAACCTACGACTATTCGCGGTTCGGAGGCAAGAACTTTGTCAAAGGTATCGTTATTCACTTGTCCAACAGAGGCAATATCTTATGATCTTAGGGCCCACTGGAACCCGCACTACAAATCCGAAATGACTATCACCGGTTTGAATGAAAAATGCAGCGAAAACGAAACTACTTCGCATTTACTCATATATTGTGTTCATTGACCCATTGCGCCGCGGAATTTGATAGGAGCACCACCATAGGGTAACGATCTTTTCTCGTTGATCGAGACAATCCTGGAGTTCTGAGCAGCCCGGGCTTCGAAATAGCCACCAACTTTCCTGCGCGGAAGAGATCCGTACCGAGAGGGTCCGGAGATGCCTTATTTACAGTGACCGCGCGAGTACATCGTTTAGCAAGCACCAGATTGACTTACTTCAGAGGGCCTGGACGAAAATGTTAATCTCCTTGAAAACAGGGGCACCACGGACCGTTAGAAGTTAAAACAAGGGAGAGCATTCGGCATTACTGGAGTTACCAATCTGATAAGCTTGTGACAAAGAAGATGATACGACCACCAGCTGCTATGACGAGACATACGGTGATTAGACGAATGAGCGGACGGGATGTACGAGGATGGGAGAAGTGGCGCGATATTTTGCTCTATCAAACGTCTTTGCGTTTGCTCGACAGAATGCTTCAGTGGTAGTCGACGCGTCAGACTTGATCGCCGTCTTTGCCTTAGATTTCGATTTCCGTTTATCACATCCACAGCATGCTTTCTATCGATAAAGCTTCCGGTTCGATAGTAGACTACGTCATGTACAGTTTGCGACATCCTTCGCTAGGAGCGAAGCTACGGTGTCACCCTTGAGGACGCAGTTTACGATATAACTTTGTCTGGAAAAGGTAACGTTAGTTAGCTTGACGCGGGTGGAGTTACTAATGGATCTGACCGAGGGGTGATGGTGCTTTCTAATAGCATTACAAAGAGCTTTGCTGACCAACACGCAGGTGAGGACACAGAGTAAATTAGACAAGAGGTTCAACATTGGGAGCAGGAGAAGGTTTGAACGCGACGGCTTTGAATACATCAGTCGGATTGCAGATATTCGGGGAAGTCGGTCAAAGTTTTGAGCTCGGATGTCCAAGTGGATTATCGCAAAGTATGGTTCCATTAGGGACCCTCATAGACAGCGACGAGAAACGCAATGTTCGACTAACCTCAACGCCATCGAGTAACAAGGGCTACTGCATGGCACTTTGAACCTTATAGAAGTGATCCTGCCACATGTGCGATGACGACGGGTAAGTTATGAGACGCTGACATAGCTTAACGGTACTCCATGGATCGAGAGAACAAGGCGACAGTCCGCGCGGTATCCGGTCAAATGCAAACACCGTCCGAGGATCTGGCAAACTCGGAAAAATTCCAATATGTTGTTAGCTCGAGGGAAAAAACAAAAATTGGTCCAATCCAGGATCGAACTGGAGACCTTCTGTGTCCAAGGCTGCGAATGCCTTTGTAAGACAGAAATCATAACCACTAGACCATTGGACCTTGATAACCATGCACAACAATTTAATATCATCATGGCGTCAAAGGCGTGTATAGATCAGCGGCATATTTCGGCAGCTGACAGATGATTGATTTGATTTTGATGTCGTTGGTAAGGGCGCCGCGGCTGTGCTCCAAAGTCTCGCTGTCTCTTTGACGATGACTGCCAAAATGCCATGGCTGATCCTGCTGACCTTGGCATGGAGAGTTGTGGCTCGAGTCTCTGCCGACATTGCTACACCCCAGGTGGACTCACCGAATCTTATTTTTCCTGGGGATCTCAATTTGCAGTGGTCATCCTGCGACCCAGCGACAGTCAACTGGTTCTATGAAGGGCCCGACGGCGTCCTCTCCCTCTTCATGAGTCGCGTAGATGTGACTAATGATACCGCAACGTCGGCGAGACCGTTGCCAACGTTCTCCGATAGTTTCAATCCTAATGTCCGCAGCCTTCATCGCCGTGACGAATCTCTCGTCCAAATCGCATCGTCTATATCTCCCTTCGTCAAACAGCTGAACGTGACGGCTCTTCGTGTCCTTCCAGGAAGATATGAGCTAGTTGCTATTATGACCTCCATCTTCCCTCCATTCTCCAGCAATTCTTCAGTGTTTACGGTCAAAGAAGGGAGCAGCACATCATGCCTATCATCCTCTCCAATATCCTCTTTGACTTCTGCCTTGCCTTCTACAGCCACGTCGTCTGGCTTCGCATCAATTACTTCTAGTGATGTGTCATCAACCTCACCCACGGTCGTCCCAGTCGGCGGAGTTTCCAGTACTCCAGTCAACAAAGGCGCAATTGCTGGTGGTGTCGTTGCAGGCATCGTTGTGCTAATTGCAGTGGCCGTATTCTACTTCCTTGTCATTCATCCCAGACGATCACGGGCACATAGCCGTGCTCCAGGCGGTCCGCATAGCCATGATCATGCTACTAAAGGTGGTAGATTTCACACTGGTGCCTCTGGTGGCAGAGGTGGAGGTGGACGCTGGGGTGGCCTTGCTTCTGTCGACTCGCACATCCCACCGAGCGAATCCAAAGTGCGACCATATGGGAACACAGGGCGTCAATCTATTGGAGCCGGAGTCTCTCAAGATGATATCAACTCGGACCTCTCACGTTCTGGATCTGCCCACTACGGCAGCTATCTTGGATCCCCATCTGAGGAAAAATTCTCAAGTTCACCATCAGACGAGATGATATTGTCTGCGGTGCCATATCGTGGTCCCGATCTAAAACTCCACATACCTAATAATAATCATCTGCGCTCCTCCGCATCTCCTCCCAGTCCCTTTGAACACCGTCACTCGCAGATACACGCGTGGCGTTCGTCGCTAGACTCTTCATCACCCCACGGGCAATCACACGCCGCCAACCCTCCCGCTCCATCTCCCGCCTCCCTCGCCCGTAAAACCTTACCAGTTACACCTGCCGCTCCACGAAAGCCCGCACGCAAGCCTGTCCCTGCGTATCACGAGACGCCCACTGAGACCCCCGCTGTTCCTGCGACGTTACCAGCCTCATCATCTCTACCAGTCCCAACCAGAACCCCATTCGCAGATCCCGTGCTTCCCCATCCCGCGCCTGCGTATCCTGGTCACTACTCGACGCGTGCCGAGCGCGAAAGCCTGAAATCCCTCTCGTCAAAGTCAATGTTGAAACTCCAGAAAGACAGGAGCGATACGAGCTCGACGAACGCCAGTCGCGAGGAAATTTCTGCTCCGCAGGGTCTGGCACACAAAAATAGCTTCGGGCCTGGCGGAGTGGAGGGCAAGCAGCTTCATTATTTGATACCGGATATGCCTATCGGGCACCGTTAAGTCCTTCGTTCACTCACTCACCCGTCAATCGCGTATTCGGATTATGTACTCATTTTTTTTTTCTTGATACCTCTCATATCTTGGAGCTACACGACTTATGCATTCACCATTCACTAACGTTTATTTATACCTTTGTTCTTCTCAGATATTGGATCGTTTGCTTTGCGCTATTGTAATGCTATCTCTGTATGACTTGAGGCTTCGAGAGCCTTGTACGTGTCTTTCTTAATGACAATTCACGACTGCGAAGTCTTTGTTGTTTGTGCGTCCGAAGTCATGAAAAGAAATAGGAGTGATAGTTTTTTTTTTATTTTCAATGTCTTGTTATTAAATTCCAAGTGATACTGTGCGCACGTTAACTGAATTTCGAATGTGGCGCGTCGCGGAGATGCGATGTTTTTGTTTCGAACCCCGCGATGATTCCTAGTGACCTGGCATTCGCGGCCCATGAATTCAAAACTATACAAAGTTGAAAGATTATGAGTCGCCACTGGCAAACACCGACGATCGCGGACTTTGCCAATGTCAATCCTGTCGATGATCCTTGTGCCGATATCAAGGAGAATGAATTGTTGAGATCATGGACCGTCATAGCGGACATCGCCGACACACACGTTAGAGGGATAGGCTACGTGGAACATACATGGTAGTCCTCGTATTCATGCCGTTCCTCGTATTCATGGCGTAATCCACTGTTTTTTCCCTGAACATACAGCAAACCATTTTGAATCCAAAGATTATACAAAACAGCAAATTGAAAGTATGATTATATACAAGATGACGAGAGGATCCAAGATATCAAGGGCACTGTTCGATCGATAAACATATAACTGTTGGATGACTTCGGCCTCGAAGTCAGTAAGAATTTCACAATGCAGATGAAATGTAATCAAATCATCTCACCGGTCTAGTCCTAATTCAACAGGTTGTGAGAAGCAGAATTAACGAGACCGACAAGAACAGCTTCCGCGTCGCTGTCCTCGAGTCCAGCAGGAAGTGGACTCATACCATCAATCGATGGCATAGCCCGGAGACTTTCGCGGGCGTTGTAAACGAGGACCGTAGCTGTCAATCCGATGGTCTCAGATTCTCGCTTGGTCAAGCCCTGCGGTCGTGTGCATAACTTTGCATACAAGGGGAGTAGATGTTTTTGATGAATTTTGAGCTGCTGATAAAGGCGGATGCGAGAAATCAGAGGAATGTCCATTTTCGATAGTTCCCTTATAGCCAATTCGAGGACCTGACGAAATCCCCACTTCTGGGCTAGTTCTACGACAATTTCCCAGTCCTCAAGCGGCCAATCATAGACAGAGAATTTTCTGAAAACGTTAAAGATGCCCTTTATTCTGGAGTCAAAATTTGCACTGACTCGTTATAAAATACATTTAACAGTTTTTCAAATGATGCGGGGGGGACTTCCAGGACGATTGCGGTGCTTTCTGTTTCCCCGTTCCGAGGGCCTCCGGGGACCCCAACCGACTGGAACCATTGTTGAAAAACGGGCGACTCTCGTTCTAAGAAGTATCGGTGGACTCGAAAGAGTTGATTTTCGGCCTGACGAATCGTAATATCACATTGTGTATCTCGAGTACGAAGTCATCAGACATACCAAAAAATAACCATCCCCACCGGACAAGAAATAACGGTTCCTCTCGAGGTGATTCAGCACAGTAGAGTTTTCAGATCCCATATTACAAGGTCGTGAGGGAAGGAGTTGGGTTTCGTCCTGATTGAGTTCAAGCCCTTATAATAATAAAAATCCACATCGAGGCACGTGTAGTCAACAGCGTGTCAATCTATCATCTGGTGCCCCTTGCATATCAATGGTGAGCACGAGAATGCCGTTCAATGGGCGCCTAACGTCACGTATCTTGGGAACACACTAAGAACAGTCAAAATATGGTAAAAATCGAACTCACGCTGCAAGCGCCGCCTTTCCGATCACCAGGAATGGTCTTCGAAAGCCATGCCCTCTCCAAATGTGGTACCAATCAGTACTCATGGCATCATTAGTCCAGTGTTTCTACTGCAAATGCGGTGTGCGTGGGATACCTCCGATAACATAATGGTCGTCATTCCGCCTTAGAAAACACGTGCATCGCGCGGCCGGCCGGCTTGGGCATCATCTTGCAGGTCATGGGAATACGAGTCTTACAAAAATCTGATTCACTGCTGTGATATAAGGCGTTATTGTGAATGTGGAGTGGAAGAGCGACAAGGAAGAGAAGCGCAGAAAAGAAACACAGCACGTTCCTTTGAACAAGCTTCAGTGCGTAATTCTCCGCGACGTTGCAGGGATATCAATTGTCGTAGCCAGATCGCCGATGTTGTCTTCCTCACCGATCAAGATTATAGAACAGGAGAGCAAGCAGCTGCTTATTACGCTTCGGATGCAAGTGGCTCAGAGAAATTATCACCAGGAGGATGGTCATGTGCGCCATGCAGACAATACATTCCTATCAACCTAGACGTAACTTTAAAAAATTGTTCGGAATTCGTTACGTAGCTGAGGCAGTTCGCTAGCGCCCAGATTAATCCATTCATATGTATGCTGGGAAAAGGCAACCCGATTTCCACAGGAAGTTGACAATAAGAGTCGTTGTCCATTCTCGCGAGGAAAATTTCGCGCGCGTAATTACCTTGATGAACTTTCTGAAACTCAGCGTTATACATTAATAAGACAGGACAATACAAATTCCGCAGTTACTTCTCCTGACGTGGTTGCCAATGTGGACTTGGCTTCAAACCGTCAATCATCAGCACTTTCGTCATCACTTTCGCGCTCGTCCGCAGTTTGCCCTCCTCAGCGCCTTCCCCGCCCTCGTCAAACGAGGTACCAAGTCCCCTCGCGACGCCACGCACGCTCAGGCGTGTATCCGGGTCCTCTGCACCGTCCTGGCGTATCCATGTGCCCACTCTCGCTTCCTCTTCCCACCAGGAGCCAGCGCGTTCTCGAAGCTCTGGGACGCGCATAGTGGCGGCCTGCCCATACTTTAGAAGATGTAGAGCAGAAAGTAGGTGTAACAGAGTTTGATGTGTCTGGACAAGGAGGGCGGACGTGTTGACAGTAGATGACGGTGAGGAGCCTGATATGAAAGGAATCCGGATATTTGGGACGTTGTGGACAGCGAGTGGTAGGAGAAGAAACGAGATGTGGCGTAAAAGGAGAGTTACATCATGCCACTAGATGTATTCATTTATCAGAGGACGATTTCATCCTGACAAAACCAAGGAGAGAAGACTCACCCATATTGTGAAAGGAGGTTGGGAACTATTGCTCGGTAGAATTTTGATTTCCGCAGTGAAAAGGATGTACATCTCCAGCACGAACATTAGAAAAAGGATAGTGACAGCTGTCTTCCGCCGATGGATCGTTATGAGCTGATGGTATAGTTAATACGAAACGACGCGTCGAAAGATGTATCATGACGTACCCCGATGAATGCTACCTCACGTAGATATGACATGACTGGGCGAGGCAGAAAGTACAACGCGAAATCTTGGAATGAATAACAATACGAGCACGTCGCGATGACATTGTGACCAAATCGCGGGTACAAAGATCGCGTTTCGAGAGAGCCTAGCCGTCTCAAGAGCTCATCTAGTTCTGGACCTATCTCTGGAGTATCTGATTTCTGTAAAAGCAAAGCACGTATCGCATCTGTTGGGGTATTGAGTGGTACTTGAAGAGCTTTGAATACGTTTGGTGGTAGTCGCAAAAGTAGAGTGTGCAAGCCAGCTAATGAATGAACTAGTAGTAAGAGAGACACTACTGTTTGCCACGACAAAGACGATCTACGTAGAGAGTATATCCATGGAAAAGCGATGACTAGAGCGGTGGCGACGAACGTCGTCGTGGCTGACATTCAGGATTGGGCATGCTTTTGTTTGGCCTACACTATCAAGTCTCTTTGACATCACGGCCCTCGCCGTAAACACGTCGCTTACCCTTGACGCCATGCACGTCCCATATCCAGAAGCTATGCAACGTAACGACTGCTCGTAGTCCGTAGGGGCGAGAAGCCGGTTTCTTCCACAGAATGTGGTCTCAACCGATGGTTGGAAGACTTCTCGTTCAAGGATGTGTGATACGTTATGCTTAGAATCATCTGTCCTGTGGTCTTTCCATTGCTTTCAATCATATCTTGTGGCTTTACTTTACTGCCTGCGAGAGATCAATCATAAGACATTGGATGTTGTCTACTGAGTTACTAACATATAGATGAATCATTATGTACAAGACATACAGTAATATAGGCTGTGATTTACACAGTGAGAATCCCAAATGACGAGATATGAAGGTGTAAAGGCATGTCGGGTCATGTGTCATAAACAATCTAGATGCAATAGAACAGACAAAAGGCACTAAGACGACGGTTTGACGTCTTTCAATCCCTCTATGTGGTCAGGAGAACCCTCCTCCAGTTGCTCCTTAACAGCAGCATGTCCCTCCGGTGTCAATAATGAATAACCTTTCTCAAGGCTTTGTTCGAAGTAAATTGGAGTAAATCTGCATCAAAATCGAATCAATAAGATGTGAACATGGATTGGAAACAACGACTTACTGGATCCCTTTCCTCTTTCTCTCTGCCGCCTCGTCCCTCTGTCTCTGCTCAATCGCAAACTTCTCTCTGTTCGCGTCCGTATACTCTTTCTTCAACAAGTGATCGGTAACCTTTGCCCACATCTTCCGACTCTCACGCGGAAGCTGTTTCTCAAGCGGACGCACGGTCTTTGGCAAGACTTGTAATACAGAGAGATCAATAAGGGTCGCGTACTCCTCATCATGGAGATGTCCAAGCGAGGTCTTCGAGGCCGAAGGGGTGGAGATCAAGCCCCGAGATAGTGTAACATGGGAGGGTGAGGGCGACGATGCTACGGAGGAGATTCCTCGCGTGTAGGAACCTAGACCGACGCGTCTCCACCGGATATTACCACGCCATGATCCATCAAAGACCGCCACAACACGCGAATGTGGCACATGTTTGACCTTAGTCCAATCGTGGCATTCCGTTTCGCCTTCGTGTACAGTATGAATGATACCTTCGACCAGGAAGTGGGCTCTACCAAGCCAAGACTGCCAGAGTAGCCCATAAGATGACAAATAGGAGTAGGTGAGGCGAGAGGCTTACCTCTTCCTTATACTCTATGATTGTCCTGAACCTCTGTCCAGGCCTTCCTCCTTCGCATGTGATAATAGTAGATTCACCAATGGTAACGTAGAAGCTGCCTCTAAGAATCCCATTGACAGCGGCAATGGGATGGGTTATATGATACCGCTCGCCTTCGCCTGGACCGCCAGTAATATTCAGATATAGGCCCTTGTTGAACTCGCCTGGAGCAACACGCACGGCCGTGCCCGAAACCTTGGCAGATATCTGATCGATACCGACAAGCTCAAGGTGGCGATCAGGGCATGATGCATAGAAAGCCGAAACCGGTGGATGGTGGGAGACCTGCTCACACAAGAACACAACACGCATGGGCGATGGTTCCTCGCCGTTTGCCAGGTTGAGAGTCGACATTTGTGCATTCACTTCATCGATTCCGCTCAGCGGCTGCGGCGATGTGGCTGCGGTGGAAGGACTAGCTCCAGTCTTGGATCGGAAGCTGAGACTGCTAAAAGTGCTTTTTGAGCTCTTGGCACTTTTGAGGCTAGATGTCTCGTGAACATGCGCATTACCGCAGTTGAAAGAGGTGGAGAGAATGGGAGAAAGATGTGGAGTCGACTCGCTGGAGCAGGTGGCAGGAATGACATCCCAGTGCGAACGGAAATGTTCACCAAGGACAGAGTTATACGGCTTGCAAATCTTCCCGTGCTACAAGACTTGTTAGCAATAGTCGACAACTTCAAAGCCACGAACATACCACGAATTTAAGATCTTTCGTGAAAGTAAACTTCAAAACGGCCAGCATTCGTTCAAAAGGGTCATCAGAGTCATTAATACTGTGAGGGTATTTCAGACAGCCCGTCATGGATAAAAAGTAAAGACACTCAACGCAGCGAACATGTCCGGCCTGTCTAGATAATGCCAGTACTCGAGATTAGGCATTGGTTCCAAGAGGGATGCTGGAAGCGAGAGACGCCTGAAACTGGGTGAGTCTTCTTAATGATACATGGCACGAAACATTCACATTGCTGCGATATCCTTCACGCCGAAGCATTTCTTCACCAACTGAATAATCATCTTGAGCTTCCCTCCTTCGCCAGTATCCCCTGTATCAGGAACAGATATCGGTGGCCCCGGAGCGTCATCATCCTTCATTGTGAGATCGTGATTCGTGGCTTCGTAGATGGCCATTCTGAGGTGTATTGTGCTGGTCGTATGCTGGCAAAAGGGGTTGTCGCCGCTTGATGGATGAAAGAAAGACAAGTGCGTATATATAAGTGATAGACGAGAACTAGACTATAAAAGTTCCGATGTTCCGAAAGTACCAACGTTTGTCGCCACATGACTTTACGTAAAGCATTATTTTAGCGAAGCGATCAATTTCATCTGTCAATTTAAGTGGATATCCGCACGCTGTTTATTAGGCCTGTATTGCCTGCAGTATGCTGTCATGCTGCTAGCTTAAAGTCATATCTGCGCGTCCTGGAGCTGCAGCCCACAACTTCCAAAGTCAACGTTTGCTCGCGTCGAGTACAAAACGATCACATCTTCTCTCAAGATGTTAAAATATCCTCCTGGGTGCCTGAATATCGACACTCTACCCCGCGTTCTCAGGATCAAGAATGTCTTTGGGATTTTTGCCTATGGCCAGAAATTCCTAATCTTCCCCGTGTGCCATCTGCTCGAAGGAAACTTGGTGGGAGGAACCAGGGATCAAACAAGTTGATTGTTTATCTAAAGTGCATCTCCATCATCGACTTCGCTAGTGCCGGGCGTGACATGCTGTCTGCAATAGATAGAAACTGTAGAAAAATCATTCATCTCATGTCTTGTCTGTGTCAAGTACCTTCGACGACGACGAGCAATTGCTACTATTATTTGATACGTTCGGAAATGTGCGAACTCGGGTTGCTACTATCGTGAGCTTTTCTACCCTTCAAAATGTTCATTCTTGACCTCGGTTCATAAATTCTCTCTATATATATGTCTGTCATTTAATATACACACCCTTTATAAGGCTCAGAGCTAGGGGTTAAGACTCTTATGGATGCGGCGTCTATCAATGTGAAGTCCGCTATGCAAGTCTACCCTACCTGATAGACGGCTGTAACTAGATGTAGCTAGACGTAGTGGGAGCTTAATTAGAATTTTTCTTGACTAGTAATACTCATCAGCAAGCATGCGCCACTCGGAATAACGAGGCAACATGGAAATTGGCGCTCGATGGATAGTTCCACCAGTTGCGTTCAGTATGAGAAAGATTTTTTCTCTAACGGACGAGACTATGACGGACCTACGAGTGAAAAGTCAGCATTCACCTGAGGAGCAAGAGACTAATTAAACGATTGACGGCCAGCGGATCATCGGGAAATCGCTGTACGTGTGTGGCAAGGTGATTAGAGTAATTCTCTATGATCTTTCAATAGAAAAAACCTCACGATTATGCCTGTTTGGAAGTATAGTAAGACAGTTCTCAACTTGATGAATTGAAAATGAGTCCAAGAAAAGTCGTTGCGAGTGCGACTTGCACTCTAATTATGTTCATGGAGCGGGACCACCAGACTCTCAACATGGCTCATAAGCTCGTGGGCTCTATGCGAACGATTGGAATACCTAGAGCTTGTTTGAAAACTGTAGAAAAACGACTGATGACATGAAGCTGCACAGCCATTTCTCGCGTTTCGCCGAGCATTGCGACTGCGGCCAAAGTGCTGCGAAGAGTATCAATAGGAAAGTACAAGATGACTATAGGCCCCTTCCAGCTGAAACCGATGCGCTATAATGGGAGGGATAAATCTCTCATGATAGATGATTTCACGACGTGGAGTAAGTGTCAGATTGGACTCATGGGAAACAATCAAACAAGAAGTAGCCAAAATTATTTGGACACAGATATGTACGACGAGTGCTTGAAGATTTGATGGTTCCACGGTTCCCAAGTTTAATGATACGATCTTAAATTGGGAAAGAATACCCAGAATGTCCTTTTCAGCAAGTTCTCGAATGTTTCCATCACAATAAGCACTGCAACATTCACAGGATTTGAACAAAGATGAGCAACGAGACATCATTGATTCAAGAACCAGTCCTGGTCACGACCAAGTTGCGTACTTTGTACGTTGTTGTACCCGTCGGACCAGGTGACCCAGAAGATCCTTCCATCTGAAGAAAGGTCGTGTCAGCGGCGGGAATATATATGCCTAAACCTATGTGCACCTGTAGATTCACAATCCTGTCAGTGTTTAGTCAGTGGCTGCGTTTGTTGTGAGTGGTAAGCGAGACGTACAACCAAAGAGGCTTTCCAACAAATCCCGCGCCGAATTGGGTCGCCCTCAATACATTGTCCATGTAGAAGTCAATCCTGACATCCACGTTATTCTTCTCAGCCGTAAGAACAGCCTTGAGGGAGTGGAAGGATAGGTCCGTGGGCCAACTGACGAGATCGGATCGCACGATGGATGATGTGTTGAATGTATTGAACCAGTTATTTGCTGTGCCCTTCCACTCTCCTATATCAGTCTCGGGAGGCCAACCGTTCACAGCCTGGAAACCGGAGTCAGTGTACAGCTTTATATTTCAATACCAATGACTAACTGTCAACCTAGCAGAGATGACGAGATCAGTGGAACAATGTTTTAAGGGCAAATGTGTGTTACCAGAATGCAGGCCAGGTCCCCTTAGTAGTCGGAGCACTGAAATCACCAGACAAGGTGTATGAGTTCGTTGCTGTCACAGTAATCTGAGATTTAGCATGGATTGCTCCACTGGGAGGTGCCTGTGAGTAAAAGATAGTCTGTCAGGAAGACGATAAAAACACCTTGCATAATGTATAGCTGGGTGAGGGTTAGAAGCGCTCGTGGGCGGGACAGGGTTGGAAGTAGGGGTGGCAATGAGGCTCAGGGTATTCGAAGCAACAACGATATGACTATGATCTGTTGAGCTTCCTACCATGCGAGCACCTATCGCAATTATAAGCCACATGTTCCAGCGTTGAAAATCCGAGCCCAGACGCACTTCCATTGTGGTCAGAGCCCCATGGATAAAGATATGCCCAAAAGGTCTCGAATACCGAGTACGAGGAAAAAGATGCGGAAGGAATGACAGTAGTAGCGGCTTGGACGAATACCGGAGAAATTGAAGTCGTCACAACACCCCAGAATGCATGGCTAGCAAACTTTCTGAAAACCTCGAATCAGTAGCCCGTCAAAGAAAGTAGCATGTTCGAACCTACCGAATCAACATGGCTATACAGGGCTTAAGACAGCTCTCATGCATTGTATTTAAAGCCAGTAGTCATCGGTACCGGCATAATGGAAGCAATAATGAGACGGAACCTCTATTGCTAAATTGTCACGGGAGACAATCATGAGACATGGTTGAAATGTGGTCAAAAAGACACTATGTTGAACGGCCCGGTATGCAGCAACCCAGGAATCTTCAATTGGACAACACGTAGGGAACGTGTTATTCTCAGTGCGATTCAGCATCGATAAATTACAACAGATTACTTCGACCAAGAAAAAGAACGTATGCGCTCCGCTTAATGTTGATACAGTCATCTCTCTCTAACCTCGTAGAGTTCCTCTGAAGTCACTTGATATGATTTGATCGTGAGCAGACAGCATGCCCAATGACGAAGAAAAAATCCCTTACCGAATCTGCAGCTGATGGGTGCATCTTTGATATTACCGGGCCGTAAGCTCCGAGATCAGGGACACAAGTTGAATTCGACTCAAGATTGGGTACACTCAGACATTGCCCGTGAAGGCATTAAGCAGTACTTGAGAACAGAAAAGGGCCATATAGAAAGGAAAACGAGTCCACAGACAAAGACATATCATAATGTCCAGCAAAAGACACTTCCAAGACGGTTTGGATCTAGGTCAAGGAGTTTTGAGGGAAGGTGGAGGCGGCCCGGAATTTTGGAATGTGACCGCCTTTGCCTTGTTACGTCACAAATACTGTGACAATATTTGGAAATCTCAAAGTGGCCTGTGGGGGAGGGCTTGACCTTAAGCTTGGCTTTTAAATCCAGAAGCAGGGCTTGTGTTTGACTTTTCACGGAAGCATCCGGTGCGCTTTGGGCCTGTGTTGCTCGCCGTCTAGTGCGATGAGGCCTGCTCGCATTCTCAGTAGACGACTATGGAATCGACGTGTTCAAGGGTTCTCCTCAACTGCCGTACAATTTAAGAAACCAGCTGAAAAAAACACTTACAAAGACACCTTGCTTCTTCCTAAAACATCTTTTCCATTATGGGCCAATCCGTCACAGAATGAAGTGCCGTTTCGAGAACGGACTGGAGAAAAGCTCTATCGTTGGCAAGTACGTGTGATACGTCATTCATAAGCAGCTTTCATTTCTCTTACGATGTACACAATATAGTGGGAAAACGCGAAAGGGCCATTGTTTGTGTTTCACGATGGGCCACCTTATGCGAATGGCAACTTACACATGGGTGAGTTCCACACGCGATTTATTACAGCATTTAACTATATCTCCGTCAAGGACATGCACTTAACAAGATTTTGAAGGATATAATCAATAGATTCCACGTTTTAATGGGTCGAAAAGTCAAGTGAGCTTGCCCCGAATTTCTTCTGGGACGCGAATGCCCTAACATGACTAGTTATATTCCTGGTTGGGACTGTCATGGCCTGCCGATTGAGAACAAAGCCCTCCAAGAGTTAGGTGTACGTGGTCACACCTTTCTCTGACATTCACGGCTTATATCGCTTAAAAGCAAGACTCGTCAAACACCCCGGCCTGGACCATCCGCGAGGCAGCGCACGCGACTGCCACACGGGAAATAGCGTCACAAAAGGAACAGTTTCAGCACTTTGGTATCATGGCAGATTGGAGTGACGACTCTACTTATCGCACTTTGGGTGAGTAGCACATTGAGAGTGTCTGCTGCAATATTTTAAACTTGACGTCAGACCCTGCTTATGAACTTCGACAATTGCGTATATTCCAAAAAATGGTCGGAAAAGGTGCTTTCATGCGACCTGACTGGTTGAATCATGATTAATATTATGTGATAGGTCTTATATACCGTCATTATCGTCCTGTGCACTACTCCCCTTCTTCTCGTTCTGCGCTAGCTGAAGCGGAGTTGGTGTATAAAGACGATCATGTCTCTCATTCTGTTTACGTTACTTTTGAAGTTGATAAGAAAGTCCCAATCAACAACCCTATCCTTCAAGAGCTTGTATCAACAATGCCTTCGGTTAAACTACTCGTTTGGACTACCACACCGTGGACTTTAACCGCAAACATGGTGAGTATCTCTTCTATGTTATACGTCAGTTAGAAGTAACCATACACAGGGTATTGCAGTAAATTTAGAGATGACATATTCGATCATCAGACGCGCCGGAGAGGATGGTTACGTTGGCATTATAGCTCAAGAACGTGTGGCTCCATTGGCAGATCTACTAGGAACCGTGGAAATTATTGGTGAAGTTCGAGGTACGACGATCGATTGGAACCTTCTTACTTTCTTGAGTAATGTACTACGCAGGATCGGATTTAATTGGCATCGCCTATAATCCAATATTCGCACCATTGGCACCTACCTTTACTTCTTTCAAGATTATCTCCGCTTCTCACGTCACTTCAGAATCTGGAACCGGTCTCGTCCATTGTGCACCAGCTCATGGCGCTGAGGATTATCATGCGTTTCTTTCTTTAGGCCTCGTGTCAACTTCGAAGAACATGATTTGTCATGTAGATGACGAAGGAAAGTTCACAAAGGAGGTTGCAGATGTGGTTGGGGAGTCTGCGGCTAGCTTGACCGGGAAAGAAGTTCTAAGCGATGGGTCGAGATCTATCGTTGAGCTGCTCAAGCAGGTTGGCGCGCTTGTCAAGGTACAGCGCATCAAACATCGCTATCCTTACGACTGGAAAACGGACAAACCAATTATTGTGACGTGAGTTAAAGGTCCTCAGTCATGTGCACAATCCTTATGCATTTCCTAGCGCGACATCCCAATGGTTTGCTGATCTAGAGGGTATCAAAGATAACGCGTTGCGTGCGCTAGGAGATGTTTCCTTCTTCCCATCACAATGTGCGTGTATATTTTCAGTTTATCATAATTATTTAATGTCGTTTTTCATCAGCTCGAAATCGATTAGAATCCTTCATTCGCTCTCGGTCTGAGTGGTGCATTTCACGTCAACGTGTATGGGGTGTCCCAATTCCCGCGTTACATCGCCTCGATTCCGATCAAGCCGTTCTTGACGCTGAAACCCTGGACCACATCATCTCCGTGATAGAAGAGAAAGGTGTTTCGCATTGGTGGAACGGACCTATCGATGATTTCGTCCCACCCGCTCTTCGGGAAGAATGTGGTTCACCGTCCGAGACGTGGCGCAAAGGGACAGATACCATGGATGTTTGGTTCGACAGCGGAACTTCCTGGTCGATGCTAGGCGAGGGGGACTTCGGAAAAGGCAGAAAACATCTTGCAGATATTTGTTTGGAGGGTTCAGATCAGCATAGAGGATGGTTCCAGAGCCAACTCTTGACTGCCATTAGCTCAGCACCTGGAGACGCTCCGAGCGTAAGCCCGTATGGAACGCTCATCACTCATGGTATGGTTTTAGACCAGGCAGGGAAGAAGATGAGCAAATCATTGGGGAATATCATCAGCCCGCTAACTATCGTTCTGGGCGGCAAGGTGTGTTAATAGTGTGTGCGTCTACGCACTATATTTGGGCTGAACATTATGGCAGGACACAAGACGTGAACCCGCATATGGCGCTGATGTACTGAGACTGTGGGCCGCAACTGTCGAATATTGGCGTGATATGTCAATCGGTCCCACCGTTCTGGCTCAAATCGCGGAGTCACTGAGAAAGATTCGCAATTCCGCGCGTTTCATGCTTGGCTCCATTGGTGAGAATACCTCCTTCCAGCGCGTGCCGAAAGAAGAATTGGGACTGGTAAGTTTTTCTCGTGTTTCCTGCATTTTTTTGGCGAAATTTTGTCCTTGCAGGCTGAGCGATATGTCATGCACGAGTTGTATACTCTAGAACAGACTGCACTGGAAGGTTATTCTTCCTACAACTTCCCAAAAGGTAGAGAAATCTTCTGGTCATGTTCATGTTTCACTCAAAGCTCATAAAATCATTTTCAGTCATCAACTCCTTGACTAATTTTGCTAATGTCACTCTTTCGTCCCTATACCTCGACATTACAAAAGATTGCCTTTACGCTAATTCACTGTCAAGCCCAGAACGTAGAGCTATTGTAACTGTTCTTGATCAGGTCAATCTTTCACCCCAAACTTCTTGTTTCTTGTTTTCATTACCATTATAGGCGTTGACGACGATGACCTCGGTCCTTGCACCTGTTCTTCCGCACTTAGCAGAAGAGATTCACAACACCCGCAACCCTGATGGTTCATCGATATTCATGACTCCGTGGAGGCGCATGGTACGTTGTAACACATCAACGCTCAATCAATAATCAATTCCGTGCTTTTCAGAGTTCGGAATGGAAGGATGAACACGTAGCCAGCGAAATGGCGGAACTTCTCCGTGTCCGCAGCGTGGTCCTTCTCCTGTTGGAAAGGGCACGCGGCAACAAATCAGCTATCGTTGATGCATCCAACCAGAACCAGAGACTTCTCAAGAGCTCTTTGGAGGCCGAGGTTGATATTATCCTTCCTGAAGGGGCAGATAGAACAACCCTTGGGGCATTACTGCAACGGGAAGGTGCGAACTGTTCTCCGATCATGCAAACTGCGTACTAAGATCTACTTAGAAAACTTCTTGAAAACTTTATTCATCGTGTCAAATGCATTTGTCATTGATGAGGGTTCAATGGGAACATCATCCCCGGAATGGTTGTTTACAGAAACTTTGACAATACCCGGTATATCCATATTTGTATCAATCATCTCTATATCATGCTCAAGTGTGTCTGTAGGATCCGACGACGAACTGGCAATCCGAGTTAGGCCTGCTACACACCACAAATGTCCACGCTGCTGGACCTATACCGCACCAGCTGTAGATAAAATCTGCCCCCGATGCATTGATACGATAGAGCATTGATACCGGATCAAAAAAAGTACTCCAGGGCTGTGACCTTTATCCGTATGGTAATCGATAATTTTGGCTCAACTCTCTTGAAGGGTTTCCACGTGAACTTCATTGAGTTTACGGCCTTTGTAATGTGGTGTTTTAAGAAACATTTTGAAGCAGCAGGTCTGGTCAGTACTTAGATCAAGTAGCAGCCCTTGTCAAATTTCGCCCAACCTCAGCGGATTACCTCGTCCACCTGCAACCTGGTCAATCGCCTTCCAGACCTCTTTGAATGCCGACGAGCATCATGAACACTCTCGCGGTTGCCACCCCAGATTTTCTTCAGCATTAGCCGAAGTCTCTTGTCATAGGCAGAAAGACCAAACGTGACGCTCTGGAGTTGAGCAAAACATTTTCTTGATAATATCCTCCACATCTTTTCCCAATCCAAGCCCAATTCATTCTCCGTCAGTTGAAACAGGGTGAGCACTTGAAATTCGATATTCCGTATGTGGTACGAATTAAGCTGCAGAAGCGTCTTCTCAATCCCTTTGGCTGTGAAGCACTCCTCTGTGGGATTGTCTGCAATAGGTTTGAACCAAAAATGGCTGATGCGGAGGGTCCGGAGCTCCGTATGGTGGGACAAATCAACTATCAAGTAAAGTTAAGTACCCCTTATGACTTCTAAAGCTGTGCTCGACGGACGCGAAGACGTACCTTCGAGGAGGTGCCATGGCAGACTCAGATGCTTCACCTTGGGACCGAGTCGTCGTAGCATCCACGCAATCGCCAGGGAGTCGAGGTCCTCCCAGAATGCACTGCATAAACTGACCGTCTCCAGCTCCTTGAGGTCGCCAGAATGTTCTGCGATCCATGTGCATACGTGTCCGATTGGAGAGAGGTACAACTCGAGTGTCTCCAAGTGGGGAGGGAGCACTTGACGGGTGGGTGACTCAGGCCTTCTGAGGTCAAGCCAGGTGACGTCCATAAGTACGAGGCGCTGAAGGTTCTGCAGCGCACATATCATATGAGTAAAGTCTTCAAAGGAGGGGAATGTACACGTTCGGAATTCAATTCTCGTAAGCCCCGGGAAACCCTGCGTAAGCGCATTGCTTGTTGGCAGGGCCAGCCCCTCCTGAAGCCATGAGAATGATAACGACGTAAGCGCCGGAAACCGAGTAAGGCACTGCAATGGGACTTCGTCACATGTAAACGGAGAACAACCCGGACTAACGACCAGGTCTGACGGAAATATTCTGCTCTCTCTCGTTTTTCGATGGCTTATGGCGTTTGAGTCGCTCTGAATAGAGACATGGTGAATGCTCTGGGATATAGTGGAATATGGCGACTCAAGCAGTCGGAGAAAGCTCTTGACATTTTTAGAACCAAGTGATACGGCTGGTATGAGGTGCCATCGGCTAACCGGTAGCCATGACTTGCATACCAGACTGCAAGCTCGGAGCGTGGGTACGTCGAAGCTCGCAATCCTCTCAATGATGATATGAATGACTTCAGAAGGTAGTCTCCGACAGATGCTCGGAGACAGTGGCGTAATAGGTGGTGGTTGGCGACGACGGAGGATAGACCTGCGTGGCTCCGTGGGTGCTGGGGTGTTCGGCATCGTACGAGTGGTGGTAGGGGTTGGAAGAATGGTGGGTGTTACGGGGATCATGATCTAATACTATAATAAAAGATGCCATTAGTAGATCAGCACATGACACATTACTTAGTATGTGGCGAATATTATAAGACAGCGCACTTGCGTGGTGGCAGTTACATTGCCCAAGCCAATCACACACACCCGCCCGAAAAGGCAACGTCGACAACTGGAGATAGAATTGGGGCTCACATCAATGATAGGCCTTCCGAAAACGTACGTAAGTATGAACGGACGTGCTAATGGTCAAAGTGATGATCAAACTCTCATGCCATTGATAGGTGCAAATTAGACGTGGAATTCTGGGAACAGAATAGAAAACCAAAGCGACAGACCGAAGATATACAAACAGCGATTCAATGTCCTTACCCCTCTCGTCTAGTACGAACGCCCGAACATCGTCCATCTCTTGGCGTCCTGGCCACACGCCGGGCACTTCGTCTTGCCAGGCTCAATCGGGGTCCATCTTGATTGATCGAAAGGAATGGCGAGGGACTTGGCACCAGCGGAAGGCGCACGGGCGTCTTGAGGCTCAGCACTGTTGTGATCCGTCAAGTTGGGAACTGACTCAGGTACACATGCCGTCGACTTACGTTCTACCACTGCGCTCCTTAATGTCATCTTCACAGGCCTCGACCTCGCACCAGGGGATAACCGCGATACTCTTGTTGTCGAGAGTTGGGACAAAGTCGTCCCATTTAGTAATCTCCTTGACACGCGAGTAATATTCGGACTGGGCACGTGCAAACATCTCGCTCTGAATGGTCTTCAGAAGCTCATTAACAGTGTTTCCGATATCCTTGAGTGAAATCGGAGTCTTGACACCAGTATCACGGCGGACACTCAACGTCTGTTCCTTGGCCAAATCGTTGGGGCCGATCTCAAGACGAACGGGGACACCCTACAAGTAATCATCTGTATCAGCACTAATAATAGGCGTATTATGTGTCAGAAACGTGGTACCTTCTGTTCCCAATCATTGAATTTGTAGCCCGGAGTGTAGCCGTCACGGAGATCTGCTTTAGCCCGGACGCCTGACTTTTTCAGGGTCTTCGCAAGCTCTTCACAAGCGGCATTGATCTTTGCGCGCTGCTCGTCGGAGGACTTGGCAGTGATGCCACAGGGGACGACGACGACTTGGATACTAGCGACGCGCGGCGGGAGCACCAAACCTTGGTTGTCGCCGTGAACCATGACCATCACACCAATTGTACGGGTTGAGAGACCCCAAGAGTTTTGCCAAACATAGGTCTTGCCACCTGCGGGATCATTCGGGTCTTCTACGAAGATGTTGAACATCTCCGGACGGGAGAAATTCTGACCAAGACAGTGGGACGTTGCGGCCTGAATACCCCGTCCAGATGTCGGGATGAAGCCTTCAAGCGTAGTGGTGTATAGCCCACCAGCAAATTTTTCCTTTTCAGACTTGATACCTGGAATGACGGGAACAGCCAATAGATCCTCGTAAACTTGACGGTAGAGGTCCAAAATCTGGCGGACCTCAGTGTCGGCTTCAGCTTTGGTAAGATGAGCAGTGTGCCCTTCTTGCCACAAAAATTCGCGGGTACGCAGGAACGGCTGAGGGTTTTTAAATTCCCATCGGACGACGCTGTTCCACTGGTTCAGTTTAAGTGGGAGATCGCGATGGCTCTTAATCCATTTGGCGTAGTCTATCAACGGGTGAGGAGGAGCAGAGTTGTTGTCAATGATTACTTACAAGGATACATAGCAGTCTCAGAAGTCGGACGAATAGCAATGGGTTCTTCGAGGTCGGACTGGCCAGCGCGTGTGACCCAGGCGACTTCGGGAGAGAAGCCCTCGATGTGGTCTTTTTCACGCTCAAGAACCTTTTGTGACACAAACATGGGGAAGTACGAATTCTGAACTCCAAGTTCCTTGATTTCTGCATTGAACCATTCCTGGATCTCTTCCCAGATGCTATATGACCACGGCTTGAGAATGTAGCAACCGCTAACGCTGTAGTAGTCCAACATGTCTGCTTTCAAGAGGACCTATTTCTTTGTCACAGGACATACATCAGCGAGACTTGCGAGGACTCACATTAGTGTACCATGCCGCGAAATCAACCTCCTTTTTGACACCGATGGCAATCTGGACTGCACCCTCAATCTTGGCATCCTCCTTTTCCTTAACTGGAGCCTTTGAAGTCTGAGCTACTGCTCCAGGAGAGGCGGTCAGGGTAGAAAAGTCCAGCTCTTGAAGTTTCACGTCCTCCGTTTGGAGCTTCTGGAGATAGGCAAGGATATCGGCGCCAGTGAGGAAGATGGTCGCAGATGAAGAGTGGGCATGAAGGGCGAACAAAGAAGAAGATGTAGCGATTGAGGAATCAACGATAGTTTGGACTCTAGGGAAGGTCTGTTCGTTGAGAGCAAGGGGGGACACTGTTAATGAACTGTTAGCAATCGATCCAATAAAAGTTCAACCGATCATAACAGATTCTACACAAAAAAAATTACATTGTAAAGATAAAATAAAGTAAAGACAGTCGAAATCAAACCCCACAATTTCTGCGATGGAAGATTTGACGAAGACAAGTCGTGTCGCAAAAAGAAACTGAAAAGAAAACGATACTCACAAGAGTCCTTGTCCAAAGAGAAAAATTCTGTCAAGAGATCTGCAGACGCCAGCCGCAACTCCTTCAGGTTAAGCGCTTTCCCAATCGCTCCCGAGTTCGTTTCCGTCGAATCGCGCGCGATAACAACGACCGGCACAGGTGTAGCTGTTTTCGCCGTCTTGGGCTTGTAGACGAGAGTTTTGATGAGTTCGAAACCTTTCGGCGTAGATTCATCAGCGATCAGAGCCTCTTTCCACTCGGCTGGAGAAGTGGTAGCCGCGTGGCTGATAGATGAAGCAGGTTTTATGGAGAGAGCAGCGAGAGCGCTGGTGATGGAGTCGAGCGAAGCCATGGTACGTGGCTGGAAGGTGGAGGCACGACGGAAATTAGGATAGAGTACTTTTTGGTGTGACTCGGTATATCCCAATCTGACTCTTATCAGATGGGAGGTCCTGTATCGATTCAGCTGCCTTGCAACATGCCGGACAGCGAACATAAGTTATGGAGAAAGTCGTGGATGTTGACGACAGCGAACAGCGTTCACGACCCTCATAATTGATCTAGCCAATTAAAAAATAGTTATACTCTAAGTCTAAGTAGCAAAAGCCCATCGAAATCGATTAATCGTCCAGCTCGATCCTGGAACAGCGTCATTATCGATGACAATATGGAGAAACTCCTGCAAACGAGACACTGGCACAAGGACCAAGAAACCTATCATGTCGAGATCAGAAAAATCTATGGAAATTCCCACATGCACCCACTCGGCCCGGTCAATAGTGTTACAGTCACAGATTGTTACTCTCTTGATACGCTAAACAATAGCTGAAAGCTCGACTCTACAAATTGAACGAAAGGTGGCTTTGTGACCCTGCCAAACTTGAGAACTCCGCAAGGTCGCCATTATGAATGCATTTGCGCATTAATTGGTAGGATACGGTCCGAAATTCCTCTGCCCTGCATCACACATGCCCAAGACGTCATGTTTTCGGGCTTGCATGATCCATTTGGTAAACAATGGACTTAATACCTCTCGAAAATTCAGAGATGATCCTCGCGACTCGCTATTTTTGCCACCTTTTCCCTAATAGACATGGTTCTGATGAGGACCATAATACGTACAGCATTGTTCGATAAATCAATCGGAAGGAAAATTGCGACAAGTGGAAACCTTTTACCTCCGCCGTTCCATGTCACTTTCGTAACTGGGTCATCGACAGAGACCCACTCCTATATTCGTGGAGCCAGACACAGCAGCCTTTACAGCCTATACAAGACACATCTGAATCAAGTATATTATTCAACACCTAGTTTGTTCTATATACAGAATTCAGTGGCATGGAAACTGTTGTAAGCTGCAGGCTTACACTCTGGTAGTCTATGGTTAAAAAGAATTTAAAAAACACTTGTTCCTTTCAGATTCTTCTTGAGTTTAGATAAAGCTGTTCACTTAGTGATTTTGATAACCCAACCATCCCTTCAAAATCGAATTTCATAATCATCCACACAAGATCATGCTTGGGCATGTGATAGGGGCGTGTTTTTCAAGTGTCCTAACTTTATAATTCGACATCAGCGGCCCGCGCTTTGGTTCATTCAACGACATAGATTTTTGGAACATTCATCTTGCGAAGAGGTGCTTTCAGCAGTCATTCACCGAGAGAATATAAAACGGTCACCTGATGCAACGCGTCGTTTTGTTTGTTGTGACGTATTGTGTGCATCAATGATGCACGTGATGTTGAATCCCAATTGGTTTTCGAGAGTGACCTTGTCTCCCGCTCTCCACTGTCTCGCCATTATCCACCAAATCCTCCCTTTCAACGCATCTCACAGCGGCGAGACGCCATGTCCTCAGCTATTCCGGTTAGTTGCTCGTGTTATCATCTTCAGCGAGCACCTATAGGCTTAACTTGGCTCACTTCACCAGACTCGTCGTACAACACGGACAACACGGACGGCAACGGCCAAGGACAGTGAAAATGCCAATGCTCGCCCATCTCGCATTACCACCCGTGCGAAACCCGCCTCACTAGCTTCGGCCATCACTGCCACTGGCGGGACCAGTCGAGCAACCGCTGGTACGGCTGCTTCTCGCGGGAAAATCAACTCAGAAAATAAGGGAGACGCGATTGCGGGAAAGAGGAAACGAGAAGCATTGGGGGAAGTGACAAGCTTGCTGGCAAACAACAAGTCCGCGACGGGGAATGGCAAGGACAAGGAGGCCCTCAAGGACAAGTTCGATGGTGTAGTGATTAAGTCCAAGGCACCTGTGTCGCGCCAGCCCCTCCGGACGGTGGCTGGAACTAGGCAGACTGCCCGGACTACAACAGCGACGATTACAAAAGTAGAGGTCCTGGAGGAGGTGAGGGAAGAGACAACAAACAAAACCGATGATAATGCGATGGTTGTTGACCCGCCCGCTTCACGAATACCCAGTATCACAGCGCGTAAGGCTCTTGTCTCCAAGGAGAGGATCTCAACTACCCACGGTCGCTCCGATGCTCAACGTCGCATCTCGTTACGCACTGCAACCATTCAGCGACAAGTGGACGATGCCGAGTCAAACCGGGTATTCAAGAAACGGCGGACATCTTCCGAGTCACCAGACGATATCCCTGCTCCAGTCGAAGAGGATCAACTACCCAACGATGAGGAACTTGCAGCTGCTCAGCTTGCTGCTGAAATTGAGTCGTACGCTAATGAGCCCGAGGCCGACCCTGAGGCCTCGCAATGGGACGACCTCGACGCCGACGATGCTGATGATCCTCTCATGGTCAGCGACTATGTCGTCGAAATCTTCGACTACTTGAAACAAATTGAAGTAAGGCTTCAAACATATTTGAAGGGTCCTCATGTTGACGTCTCTTTATAGATCACTACGATGCCGAATCCGAATTATATGGAGAGCCAGAAGGAGCTCGCATGGAAGATGCGCGGGATTCTGACTGACTGGTTGATCCAAGTCCACGTTCGTTTCCGCCTGTTGCCTGAGACCCTCTTGCTCTGCGTCAACATTATTGATCGCTTTCTCTCCGCACGGGTCGTTTCCCTCGCTAAGCTACAGCTTGTTGGTGTAACATGCATGTTTATCGCAGCGAAGTTTGAAGAAATTGTCGCCCCCTCAGTCACACATTTTCTGATGTGCGCCGACGCATCCTACACTGAGTCTGAGATTCTCCAGGCTGAACGATATGTACTCAAGACCCTTGACTGGAACCTCAGCTACCCGAACCCTGTGCACTTCCTCCGCCGAGTCAGCAAGGCCGACGACTACAATGTCAAGGTCCGAACGCTTGCAAAATTCCTCCTGGAGATATCATGCTTAGAATGGCGGCTGATCGCTGCGCCACCATCGCTTTTGGCTGCAGCATCGATATGGCTCGCACGACTTGCACTAGACATGGAAGTTTGGGTATGTCATCTTCAATAATTTAGACCTTGACTCAGTATTTTTCGTCAAAGACGCCCAACTTGGCCCATTACTCGTCTTATCCTGAGTCGGCTCTGATTCCGACGGCGAACTTGATGTTGAACTACATCCTTAAACCCATCCGTCACGAATCATTCTACAAGAAATACTCAGGGAAGCGGTATTTTAAGGTCAGTCTTCATCTCCGTGGCTCTGACGCAAGGCCTTGACGATAGCCGTTTAGGCGAGCAATTATATGAGGGATTGGGTTCTCAAGCAGTGGGCAGAAGGCACGCACGTTGATCTGCACAAGGAGCTGCCCAAGATCAAGGCTGAGATACGTCTGCAGCGCCAAACGGAAGAACGATTGGCCCAACAAGAGGAAGAATTGACTCTGGCCGAGAGAGCCGCGATGGACGAGTATGAGGTCTGAACGTCCACTTGCATCGGTCATGGCTTTAATGCCGGCATCGAAAATGTACGCCAGCAACCCTCTTTGAAATGTTCGTTTGCCTGGCCTAACTCGGACGCTACGGTTTCGGCTTTAAATCATTAAAACATTCATGGATCCACTCATCTCTCAAATCACACCTCTACAGCCTACGCACGCATGCACTACCTCATTGTTGATATACCTTCATCGCATTTCAATCTCTCTCTTGATGTTCTTTGGCATGACACGCATTCTTCAACGTCAACTCTGGAACGCGCTCGATGGCCTCATTTTATTGTTTCTCTCTTCTTGCATTGGCATATCCTTTAACTCAGCATTTGTACAACCGTACATCCCATCACAACCTACCTCCTCCCCCTTTGTACGAGCGCCTGAAACCGTCCACGCGGCCTCCACGCGGCCCACGGGCGGATCCTATTCTACGCCGCTGTTGGTTCCTCCAGCCACGCATTTGATTTCGTGGACTTTTTGGACCAGCTGGGCGTGCCACGCATCACGCTACATGACTGCTGTCAACGCCGCTCTGCGCAGTAGCACTTCCACTCGCTTTCACCCTGCTCGATTTGTCGTCACAGCCTTATTTTGTCCTCATCTTCGACTCCCATACTTTTTGCCCCTCGGCGGTTTTAGAATGTTTTTTCTGTCGCCCGGCCCGCTAAACTCCGTGTTCTTTATTATTCTCTATATACTTTGAAGAGCTGTATTATGCCTTTGTAATGGCGATTGTTCAATTTGAAGGTTTGTGTTTAAGCTGCATACGAAACATCGTGGAGGTTGTGATGACAATGTAGCCAAGAAAGGTGATTCGCCTCGGGGCATCTAAGACGTAATGGGACGGAGGCATACCGGGGTAAGACGGCACGAGAATGCATAACCAATACATCAGATACACAAACGAGAACAACAAAACCTAAGGTGGCGATTGTGTGAAAAGCAAAGCTAAGGTTTTCCTCAAAAGTCCCAGGACATACATACCATATGCAGGGCTCGCTCTTGACTCATGGGAATAGGGTGTCACGGTGATGAGGGACAAAAGGACATGTTTTGATCAGGTGTGTGTCCAACGACACCGTACGACTCTGAGCAAAAACATGTGGACGATGTCATTTGCATGAAACATGAATCGCGTTCCTAGTTATGAAATAAATCTTCCAATGTCAATCGTTCGAGTTATCGACGGTAATACAAGCATCGTGCCCACTGGCAATCCTGGGTCGTTGAATTATTTTGACACTCGTCAGTAAGTCATCTGGCATTGTCGTAGTAGGCGTTGTGACTTGCATAAGGGGATCGAAAATTGGGTGTCATGTCCCATTTCATTTCTTAAGAAATACAGAAGCGCATTCGTGCCGAACTCCCCGCAATGACCGTTCGGCCAGTTTTTGGTTTGGCTGAGTAGAATAACACAGTCATTAGTCTCCATAAAGGAGTCAATTAGTAAGTAAAAAGAAGTAAGTCGAGAAAAGCTCAGTCAACTAGAATAATGTAGTCGACTGAGGGTAGATAGGTAACGGAAATAATTAAGGTTCATCCACAAAAACTAGCAAATAAAACCTTTTCGCCTCTTCACTCCTGTCACATTTGTTTGGCGTGTATCCTTCCTTCAACCTTCAAATAGAATGCCCTCAAGGAGGTCGACGTCTCTGCAAGGACACACCGAGGAGGCCGCGAATGTTACTGAGAGGTGTATAGGCAAGGGCTGGACACGACCCAATTACCAGTGAGGGCACACGGCTTGCTGAGCCCAAGACCGACAGAATTTTTTCGGTGGACAATGCGAGGCATCCCTGTACTTGTACAGTACATGACCACTTCTTCCGAATAGCCGCCAGTTCTCTGAATGCGCCACGTCAGTTTCTAAAACAAGCCAGTCGGATCAGCAATAAAGCGGAGTGACGTACCGAGAAAGATCATGTCGCGCTTCTTTCTGATGTCGACATCTCGCCCTAACGATATCTTTAAGAGCTTGCTTCTTCTCTGACTTGCATAAGTCAAATTTCAGAACGATAATTATCATCACGCAGCGTCTAATCGATAAAGCAAAACGGAAGCAAGCATGTAATGGACAATTATAAATATATCGTATATTTCAGGCCGGTTGTAATCGTAGGATTACAGTTTGATCATTTCCGAGACACGTCACAAAGGAACACCAAGGTATGTGAGATATATGTTCCCTATTAGTCTCTTCCAGTTTTCTTTCTTTCCGATTTCTCACAATCTCCTTTTTTAAAACAAGAGTAAATCAGCAGCAGAGGAACACCTCGAATGATTATTTTATTTAGAACATGAGTCCATAATAGGTACAAAGTATAAGGCAAGATAATCAGAGCTCTTTGTACAGGTATCTCTATTGAGTATGTATTACGGCAGTACCACAACTACGATCCCACATGACCCACAGTAGATTATTTTCGTGCCCTGGCGGTCATCGTATTCACCAGCCTAACAGCTTACTGAACTACTTCGGACCCCACTGCAGCAATCCCAGCCTCTGGCCGACCCACCGGCTTTGAAAGTAGTCCACCTTTAATATGCTCAGCATAATCAATATTATACGAATCATTTCCTCGTCCAAGGGCGGCCTGATCGCCAAAGAAGTACGTCGAGTTACTCTTACTTTGAGCGATCGCTTTAAGCTGATCCAAACGTCGTAGTTCAATTAAGGAAGTCAGCGCTCGTCGTCGTTCTTCGGGAAGAATGTTCTCTTTGTCTTTGGCTATCGACCGAGCAAGCTCCTCAACTTGGGATGCGAGCGCAGATGCCTCCAGCAGAGCCTGCTTCTGCCTATTTGATTTTTTTTTCAGCACTCCGCATGAGTGGCAGAGAGATAAAGTGGTATGGACTAACCTTGCTTCGGCCTCACGCACGACGGTTTTGTAAAACGCGTCGGCTTCATTAGATTTGGCTTCAAGCTGCAGAAGGCTTGTCAAGAAAATAAAAGGAGAACGATCTCAAAGGCTTACATGGCCTTCACTCTCAAGGATTACGCGTTGTTTCTGGCCTTCAGCAACATTAATTTGGGCCTGTGTATCCAAAAGCTGTTTTCGCCGGTTTCGTTCCGCCTCCATTTGAAGTTCAAGTTGACGCTGATAGTTCAGAGACATTCATATTCCAGGCGGTCTCAATAAGCACGGAACGGACAGTACCTCCACCTCCCTGTTCGCTGGTTTGAAAGTCTGTATCTCGAATCTGGAGCACTCCACGCCCCAATTCTTGGGAGAAAATCAGCTCAAACGCTTCGGTACGTTGAGAGAAGCACTCCATACTGTTATGGAGTTCCCAATTACGGTATTCAAGCGCTTGTTGAGTTCATTGCGGTCACTTATCACCTGCGAACGAATCAATCTACGAGATCGCCGAAACAAAACCACGGGTGTACACTATACCTACCTGATCATAGGAAAAGAGCCCAAGGACGGATCTGACCGCTGAAGTTCCGGTATTCTTGATATTCTCATGGACATTGCTTACTTCGAATAGAGCCTGACCGACACGCTATGAGAGTCTCTCGGGATGCTACAGAAAGGGACGGTCTATACCTTGTATCCATTGATGACCCGATAGAAGAGAGAGCCAGAGCATGTCACTGGCACCTTTATAAAAATGAGATGTGGCGACAAGGAGGCCGCAGGTAAAACGTACATTATCTAATGTATATCCAGTGAGCTAAGAATATTCAGAGGGTGAGAACAAAAACAGCGTTGGAAGAGCAATGGCTGACGTGAGGAATGGCGATAGAGGACTCCCTCGTGTCCATAATGAGTACTTCATGAAAGATTGGTATAGCAAGGTTGAGCCCGGGCTCTAGTTTGACAGGGTCTCGGCCAAGGCTGTCATTCATTGAGCCAAAACTTGTGCAGAAGTTCAGAGAAACACACGTTAGACGCCACCCTTCATGACCTTGTTGAATAATGGACACGAAATTTCTGCGCTGCAGGCAGCGGCGAGTGATTCTAGCTGTCCCCAAACGGGCCTGCGTCCGAGTCAAGGCTGCGAGCATCCTATGTTGCCGAGGTGGAATGTGAGAAAGATGCTGAAAGGTGGTGGCATACAAGGTCGACTACATCTGTATTAATACTGAAGACAAGTGAACTCTTTTGATTGTGCCGGTAGGACGCGCGTCACCGTCGGCGAAAACGGAATGACGCGTGTAACACGCAACCCATCGGCAGGACGCCGAGCGCATCTAATTGACCGAGCATTCATCTATCAAGCCCTGAGGAAACTGGCCATGAGAACGGCAAAGGGACAATGTATATAAGTGTGTCGATGTATACTGAAATGAAAATCGCGCCAGAGATATAATCACTGACAGGACCAACGTGACGACGACTAGGTCTGTGACATGTATACCAATTAAGTTGACCCTTTGCTCCCTTTCACTGTTACAACGGAGGCAACATCGGCAAGACATGAGTAAGTATTCAGGAGGGAAGACAGAAAATCCATTGCAACTTTTCGTTAAGGGCGTCAAAGCGAAAAATGCATGCTAAAAGCACTCGAAACTCGAGAATTAGGAGAAAAGGAGTCGAAAAAGGAGGTTTATTGATTAGGAAGAGATGTACATCTTTCTAAGTTGATTAACATTCCCTTCCTCATCACAGACCGGGCACAACCCAGAAACATCAAACGCCATCTTGATGCAGGGCGCGCAAAACATGTGACCGCACAGGGTAGAGCATACGGTCTTGGGAGTATGTTCGCAGATTGGACAGGTGAACTCTGTCGCTGGAGGTCCCGACTCATTCTGCTCCTCTTCCTGCTCCTCTCCCTCGTCATGTTTGACAAGGTGTGCAATGCATTCGTGGACTTCATCTCCGGCATATTCAAAATCGTCAGAGTCGAACTCGTCATTCGTCTCCCACGTCATATCGTTGTTGGAGAGCTGCCCATTGTCCAAATCATCGTCAGCTCCGGCCTTGTAGAAATGATCATAAGAGTACATGACATGCTATAGGGGAAAATATAGTCAGCCTCACTAATTTTGAAGATAGGGGCAAAGGCGACTTACTGCACGCAAAGCGTTGCCGTTCAAGAATCGACGATCGCAGATCTCACAGTAAGGATGTGTGAAGGATCTGGCGACATGTCGTTCACGCCTCTTCAGCGATTTAAAATGTTTGTCGCAAAGCGCGCAGTAGCACTGATTGTATTCTTTGCTCGCAGGAGTCTCGAGCCAGAAGGCAGCTGAGTCTCGAGGGCGCTCACGAACGGGGGGATCGTAGGAGGTAGCGTAAGTGTACCTAGTTTCGTAGTTCGTGTAGTCATAAGACGACATGGTAGATGAGTGTCAAGTGGTTTAGTAGTGTTGTTAGACAAGTAGGTTGTGGTTGGTGAGATGGCTGGATGGATATGTTTACGCCGCAAAGAGGCCCTTTTATGGCGGGGGAAAAGTGGGTCGGTCCTCCTATTGTTGAGGCTGTGGCGCATTCAAGTGGATGCCATGGCGCTGTCCTGGCCTCCAATAACGTCATAAACAGAGACATTTGTGGCGCAGGTGCGTCAGTGGATTGGATTCTCGGTGAAGCGACGATACATTAGGAGAACCCCTGTTTGGACTTTAACATTCAACAAATTTCAGGGACAACGGTGCTTAAGGACAGTTTGCAATAAAGGATATAAATGCATTTTTTACCATTAAGACTAATAGATTCAAGACATACAGGAACTGTGTGTAATATACAAGATCAGGGCAAGTTGCACAATTGTGGCCAGTCCTGATGCCCTGTAGACTCTTTCCTTGTTTGACATGACTTCAAAATACTGATCCCTCCTCTTCTTGCAGAAAGGCCCATCAAATGTTGACTCCTTGGTTAGCCCTTTTGTTTTACAATTGGGGGTTCCTGCAGACCTTCATGCTAAATTTCACAAGATATTGCACTTTCATATCATTGTATACAGGTGTAGTTGTTGAGCAATGACTTACACAACCATACATCATACCTCATATTTGACATGTTTTTCCTTTTTAGGTTACCTCTCATTTATTTTCTTGGCCCAGGTGGCTTGATAGTCAGTATTTACCAGTCTTTGTGGTAAACCTTAATTATTTTCAGTTACTTATTTTGGATACATGAAAAGCCACCCTTAGCTGAACAACATTGTATTGTGTGACCTGAAAGTGAGCACATTGCTTCAACATTTATTTATGTTAGAAGACTACCATTTCACTTTTTTTTTTCACTTCTCAGCCTTGCTCTCAACCCTCTAGACCTCTGCCTACTTGGTTTGGAAATAGCACAGGCTACACTTCTTTGATTTACTCAGTCTGATACCAGACTCCCTCAAATGTCAAATTGGTCTGAGTTCCAAAAAAGAGAGTAATTTTTGCCAACAAGCCATTATTTACTCTCTCTTTTCAGACTCAGCTAATCTAAACATGTGACCTTAGCAGGTGATCTAGACATGTGATTCAGATATGTGACCCAAACAAGTGATTTTGGCATTGAAAAATCTATGAGCAGTGCTTAAGCAGCTTCAGTTCAAAATATGTGGTAAAGTATGAGTTTGAGAGATTGAGTTGCCAAAGTAGGCATCATTCAATTAGTCAACATAAAAAAATAATCATAATATTGGACTGGTAATTGGAGTGAGAGGTCAGAAATTTAATGTCAACCACTTGCCCTCTTTGTCTAGGCCAAGTAATGCCCTTCAATCATGAGCACAGGTTGTTTTAATTTTGTGCTACAATGTATCAGGTTCCACTGACTCAGGGGCCTTTTCCAAGAAGCAACACCCTTACAAGGCAGACTTGAGTGCCTAACTATGTGTGCTCAGGGTGTCAATGGCTCCAGGAGGTGTACCGGAGTGTGGAAAAGTTGAAATGAGCAAGTCCAAATTTAAACGACTTGTCCCGGGGTTCAGGAATTGGAGTTGGGTAAAGGTCAAGTCAAGGGTAGGATTCCTTGATGAGGCCAGAATTTTGATGAGTAGTGTAGTGCATGCCAGTCAAAGTAGTGCATGCTAGACAAATATTCACAGGAGCAAGCATGAAGAGAAACAGAAATGGCAAGCACGTAAAAAATAAGAAATCACAGTAACAGTTGTTTAATATCAAAACTAAGATACATCTGAGCTACCTATAGTCTTATATACTCCTGGCACTAGTTTCAGGTATCTATGATAAAGTCCGGGACTTTATAGAGAGTAGCAGAGTGGATAAACAATTATATACCTAATAGATTATGTGGACAGTGTGATCTGCATGGTCCTGATGCCTAATAAATAATGCAGATGATGCCAGACTCACTGAAAGGTGTGACAATGGCCTATAAAGGTGGCAGGGGGGTCCCAAAAAAGGTTCAAAGGAGTCAGGACATGTCAGGGGGTCCAGAGTAGGCAAGGGATGACATTGCAAGGTCTGGAGTAGGCAGGAGATGATGTGGGAAGGTCCAGAGTAGGAGGAATGTGACAGTTGTGACATTTGTGACATTTGTGACATCTGGAGGTCTGGAGTAAGCAGGTTATGACAGTACTCCCCCTTCAGTGCCGAGACCCTCTGAGGCATGTAGATGCTGGTAGAGTAGTTGAGATATGTCCAGAAAACCTATCTCCTAGTCACATCCACCTTCCCAGTATTGGACATAGGCAGAACCTTCAGAGACTGAAAGTGACAAAAGTCAATAAAGATCTGCTAAATGTCCAGAGATTCCAGAGATGTGCAGGGGGTAACTATGATTAGGACTTCCAAAGACATTAGAAAACTGCTGTTAAGGGCTAGAAGGATCTCCGGAAACTTTTGAAGCTTATTGCTAATAGCAAGAGTTTTTGGAGAGTCAAATAAGAGTTGTGGCAGCCCTGGAAATGTGGGAGGAGGTTCTCCCAAAAGTGGGAGGAGCAGCAGTGTCACGATGATGAGACTCAGCCCAGGATCAGCACAGCAACAGGATACAGCAAGGTCACAAGCCATGGTCACAACTATATCACGGGAACAGCACACACAAGGGACCACCAAATATGAGCACATGCAACTGCCAACGGCCACCAACGGCAATCACTGACACCCTTTAGCATCTCGGCAAAGAATACCCTCAGCAAACGACAGACCAGGATACAGTGCCCAGCACCTATTGGCGCCTTGGCCTGAACCCTCTAGGCGGCAGTACACTGGCGCCCAGCCAGTCAATCACCCAGTTGCAATGGACACATGCCCAATACAGTTGGCCGCCACTCCACTACTTGCAGGGGCACGTGCTTAGCCTTTGATATTGGCGACACCCACGGCACAGGCACCCTGAATACCCAGTCAAATAGGAGTGTGGGCACAGTGTATTTATTGGCACACAGTTAGTTTTCCTTCATTTTACTTACTTTTCAACTCGTACCACTTTCTTTACTTAAGTCACAGCCTCTTGGCAACGACCATTCACTAGTATAAATACTTTGTTTGTTGTAGTAACAAGCGAGAAAATAATACCCCTTGTTCCTACCCACCAGACTTCAGGTTTTGTTAGCACTCGCGTGAGTCGCCAAAGGAACTTAAGCTTTCACACTCTTGTTCTCTTCTTGAAAACGATCTATTGCCAACTGCCATTGGTTTGCACCCTGCACTTACAGCAAGGCATATGCACTTAGGACTACGCTAAGCATTGTTACGCCCCAGTACAAGTCATCTATCATTACTGACCTCTTATCTATTGGCGCCTTACAGTTGCCAGTCTCCCATACCCATTTACTAGCCCTTTGGCATGTTCCCTGGGACCTGTCTGGAACTCCCTCACAAACTTAGCGTGCCCAACACAGAACGGTTGCTAGTGCAAGTGATAATAGCCTGCATTAGATTATCTTTTGGGCGTCATCAACGACCCTCCTCCTGTCACCCCCTGTCACTCCCAACAGCCCCAGAGCCCCAAAGCCCCCAAAGCACCCATCATACATGGCCATCACACACCTTCCACGCCATTATGCATTATTCCAGACCATCATATACCTCCCCAAGCCATCACACATTACCCCAGGGCATTACAGGAACTCCTGGCTCATCAGTGGATGACTCAACCCCCACACGGGCCATTTAGCCATCACGCATCATGCCACTTGCCAAATGTTCATACTGCCACTGATCATGTGGTCCCCTCATGCAATCTCCCTAATACAGCTGCCCTCTATTCCGCCGCTGCCCATAGAATCCTAGAACCTGCCCTGGAACTCTTTCAAGACCACACTCCTTCTATCTGTAGTATATAAGGACCATAGGTAGCTCACATATACCTTAGTCTCAATATTACCAATAACTATCTGTGTTGCTTAACTTCTGTTTGAAATCTCTCTGTGCTTGCTTCTGTCTCCTCCATGCTTGCCTTGGTTACTATTTCAGCATGCACATCATTGACTGGCACACACTCTGCTTATTTACAATTACCCCTGTCTTGTCTCCAGGATTCTCCCATCGACTCGACCACTTGTCCAATCCTGGAGTAAGCCCACCACCTCCAGGATTCACTCCACATCTGTCTCGAGCCCCAGAACCTGCTCCAGAGCTCTCCACCCTGCATTTATGTAGTTCGGCACTTGCTTGTGCCTTGTAAGGTTATTGCTTACTAGAAAAGGCCCCTAGGTCAGCAGAACCTGATAAGCAGCAGCTGGAAAAGGTACTGCATATTAGAGAGAGATAGAGCAAGGATAATCAGAACCTCTAGAGTTTTTGGGAGATTGTTGCCAAGGGCCCAAGAAATTTCTGAAGAAGTCTGAAGCTTGTTGCTGACAATGGGAGTCTCCCAGGAGCTGGGTAAAAATTGCTTGGTGCTCAAAAATATGTGAAGAGGTTTTTCTGGAGGAGGGAGGAGTGGAGATGGCCAGAAAAGTGGTCACATACCAGCAGAAGATGGAGCAAGGACAGGCAGGACCTCTGGAGTTTTTAGAAGATTGTCACTAGAGACTGAGAAAATCTTCAGAGATGTTCAGGACTTGTCACTGATAATGGAGGCCTCTTAAAAGCTAAATAGAAGTTGCAAGAGCCTCAGAAATGCTGGAGGGGGCTCTCCTGGAAGAGAGAAAAGTAGTAGTGGCTGGGAGAGTGGCCAAGTGTCAGTAGAAAATGAGGCAAAAATAGGTAGGACCTCTAGAGTTTTCAGGAAATTATTGCTAAAGACCAAAAAAATCTCCAGAGATGCCAGGAGCTTGTCACTGATAATGGAGGTCTTCAAAAAGCTGGATAGAAGTTGCAGGGGCCTCAGAAATGCTGGAGGAGGCTTTTCTGGAGGAGAAGGGAGTGGTGATATTTGCAGGAGCTCCTGTGTGCCAGAGAGAGGTGGAGCAAGTGTACACAGAACTCCTGGAGTTTTTAGAAGATTGTTGCCAAAAACCAAAGGGACTTCCAGAGATTTTTGGAGCTTGTTGTGAGTAACTGGAGTCTCAAAGAAGTTGAGGCAAAGTGGTAATGGCTCTGAGGATGTTGAGGGGTTTTTTTTGCAATGAGAAAAAAGTGGCAGAGTCAACTGGCTATTGTTGTCCTGTCCAAGGTGCTCTGGAGCTTCTCCTGGTTGTTCCTGAAGCCTAAATGTGCTAAGAACAGAGTTAGCCCTAGGGTGGGCTGAGCGGCCAATCCTGTGTACAGTGAACTGATTAGGCAATCCTTTTTTAAAGCTAAATAAGCATAAAAAAGTAGGAGTAGCCTGTTCTCTCTTCTGATATTGCTGCTCCAGGGCTAAAGGGGGGCCCAGTGCTGGTTCCAGAAGATTTTGCCTTGGTATCTGGAATGAGTGGTCAAGACCTACTGAAATGTCCAAGAGTCCCAAGTAAATTAGGTCTGTGAGGGTCCAAAACTCCCTCTAAAAAGTAGCATGGCACTGGAACTTGCGCTGAGTCTGCTCTAGGAGGTTTTCCTGAGCAAGCATATACTGAAAGTTAATGAGGCAGCAGGCCCATTTTTCTGGAGATCCTTCAAAGTCAACTTGTCCCAATTCTGTAAGTAGTGCTTAGGTTTGTTGTGCAAAGATCTCTGGTGTAATTTGGAGAGTGTGGAGGGTGTCATTGCATTATAGGGTGGGGGCCTCAAATAGTCAGGGTTGTTTTGGAATTAAAAGAGATGTGTTAGACCAATGAACCAGATATAGCTACGCAACAGTCAAAGAATTCCTCAGTGACCGTCGTAGACAAGAATCAACTGTAAATTATCATACCTACACAACAGTCAAAGGACTAAGTGTATGGTATCAGTATTGACAATGTGAAGTAGCATATAATGAGGTACTTACTTCCTCAGTGACCGTCGTAGACAAGAATCAACTGAGGAAGTAA
>JAGGAT010000138.1:0-68196 GCA_017657195.1 Termitomyces sp. T70a | reverse complement strand
CGCTCGCTCGTTCTCACGCCAAAAAAACCAGGTCACGTTCCGTTTGTTTTCATTTTAGACCTACAGCGCTACCTTATCGATGGGTAGATTGGCCGATCCAAGATTTGACAATTCAGATAATCTGATCAGAATCTAGATATCTCTAACTTTATCGAAAGGCTCTCAGAGTTTTTTTAGTCGCTTCCCCTTATTAGCTATCGTGCGCTTCTGCAACTTCAGCTCTGACCCAAATACCTCAGTCATTGCTTTCTTCTCTATCCTTCTTGTCTGTCTTTCGGCTTTTATGGCAGCTTTCCGCGCTTTCTTTTCTTCCTTCGACTCGTCCCGCGGTCGTGTTATAGTCTGACGAACTGTGTGGTGTGTCATGTGAACGAGGAATGTATGGAAATGCAAAGCTTATTTCGCGTACCTGTTATGTCATTTTCATCGCTGTCGGAGTCCTGGTGATCGATACGACTACCAGCAGCCTTGGCTGCTTTCGGTTTATGGTCAACAACTGTTGGAAAACCAGTTTTCCGATCCAAAGTAATCTTAGTGACAGGTTTTGAATTTCGTGCACGTATGAGTCGAGGGTGATTCTCAAGGTTTGAATATGTTGCTTTCAAGTTGGGTGAGGACAAGATGGGATACATTTGGAAAGTAGACTCACTTAGAATAGTTTCGCAATCCCATCTATCTTGTTTGTCTTCCACATCCAAAGGCATAAGTATATCGTCCTCTTCGTCACTTTCCTCATTGCTGAGTCGCACTCTGTTATCTTGACCCAAGGCACGCCGTATTGTATCCAGCTTCTCGGCACCTGTTTCACCATCAAGCTTGGGCTTCATTTTTCGTCCCAAAATCTCATAATCGTTCAAGAATTCATTCATCATGGACTCAAAGTCCTCTCGCGAGGTTATGAGCTCAGGTGCTTCATCCGAGTTATCATACTCATCAGAAGACAGATCTTCATCATCGTTGTCGGCATAATGTTGCATCATCATCTATGAAGATATGAGAATGGACGAAATGACATGAAGCATCCAGTCAATACCTGATCAAAACGTTCATCCAAAGTTTGTAGAGCTTCGTTGCGGTACATCGAGGAACTGCTCATGGAATATCCCGATGCATCGCTAGTGCCTTTTCGACGCTTCTTCCCGCCAATGATTGTTATTTTAGGAAGATTTCCGATAGTGTCGCCGCCCTCGGATCCATCGTAGGCATCATCACTCAGAGCTTGTTTCTGTTGCGACTGCTTGAATTGCGCAAAACGTTCCTCCCATCCGACTTCTCCGTCATCTTCAAAACTGCTTCCAAAAGAAGCTTGATAGTTATCCTCCTCAAATTCATAATTGACTTGGTCATTCCCGCGTACGCCATCAGCCACTAATTCGGTGAAGAAATCATCCTCCAAATCTTCATTAACGAATGCGTCATCATCCAAAGCCTCCAAGACTTGTCGCAAGTGAGGGTCCATATCAGGTTGGAACCCTGCAATACTTTCTGGGATAGCCTGCTGCGACTCATAGGTACGAGGAAGCTCCGATTTAGAGGCCAGGACTTCTCCCGGGAGATCACGCATCTCGATCCCTTGAGTCTTTTTAGCCGCCTTCGAGGACTTCAGCGAGGATGGAGCCTCAATAAGAACACTCTCCACACCATCTTCTTGCACACCAACGGCACGGAGATGTTGCATGTAGTCGTATTCGGTATCATCGTAATAGATTCCATAGAGAGTGGCTTCGCCCACATTTGCAAGCCTATCACTGGCTCTATCTGACACAGAGATAACGGATTCGAGATCTGCACGAGATTTGCCCTGGTATACTTGAGACACGAATTGAAGAAAGTGACAGGCTGAACTCACCTTTTTCACGTTCTCGCGCTCTATTGGCTTAAGAACATGCTGGCTTGCATCTGGGTCGTGTATTAGAGGATCTCGCTGGGAGCGATGAACAAGTTGAAAATGCTTTGCGTCCGGGCGGCGAAAGATTGATTTTGGCGGCATGTGCAAGAGGAGGCAGTGCTTACATAATAAAAGGTGTCTTGCACAGTTGAGTAGCGTCAGCTTGTGCACTCCGGACTCTGTTCTTTTTGTATATCTCTGCCTTTCACGTAGTAACTCTCGTCATACACGAACAGGAATATCTTCATTGACCGGCTCTCCGTTTCTTACTACTCCGTATGGACCCGCGCCCCAATCTCCAACGCGAACATCTTCGTCGTGGCTTCTCTATATACGTCCCGTTTCTTCATCTTCGCGTTCGCTAATCGGCTGATTCTCTTTTCTTCTCTACTAGTCACCAAAAGGTCGTTTTGGAGATTGATTTCTCTGGGAGTCTTTGGGCAAGTGTGGCTCGATAATTACATTTACATCAGCTCATGTCGCAACTAGGGTTACACGGAGATTACAATCATTCCAACCAGCAGGGAGCTCAAGACCATCTACCTAAACTCCCGTCAATGCAGTGTGTTCTTCAGCCAACTATACAGACCTAATACTTACTTGCCACGCGATAGCGATTCACAGTGTCGCTGTTTCCGGTCATCAAGCAGATTTCACTCATGTCGACTCGCTAGTAAACATCAATATGGGTGCACCTAGCGAGGCGCACGATTGTCATCGACATCCTGAGCTCAAGCGCAAACTCTATACGGCGCTTCAGGAAGGAGACGAGGGAGAACTGGCAATTGCCATCCCTAAGGAGGTGCCATTGAAGCAGTTTGGCCACGTTTCTTCGGGTGCCGGGTTTAGTGAAGGTAGGTTTAAAACATATCGCTTCTGGAATTCATTATCAATTTATCGTTCGTAGCTGCTACTCCCGAGCCGCAGACACCAGGGGTCCAGTCTATGCCAGAATTCGCGCCCATCATCATCAATATTGCGTATAGCCTGCGTAATCCCGTCGACGGTTTCGAGTTCGTACTCCCTACTGATGCATATCCCTATGTACGTCGTGGCTTCAGTTGTCGTGTGCAATATTTCTCATTAATACCTTCACAGCGCGTTCCCCATGCTTATACAACTCCATCATCACCTGATTCAGCAAGGTGTTGGGTTCCGTGTGTGGATAATTTGTGGGAGAAATGCACTTGGGAGTTTGAATTTGTTGTCCCTCGGTACCTGGAAGAACATGATCCGGGCCAAGACGAGGAAGATCATTCCGATGCTATTCCAACATTAGTGATCTGTAGTGGAGATCTGGTAGAACAGGTATGTGTCGTTGGTATCTACTTCGTCCGCACTTCACGTGTTACAGGTGGCGCATCCTTACAGCTCAAATAAGACCATCTTTCTTTTCTCTCAAACTGTCCTTACCTCTGTTCAACACATTGCGTTTGCTGCTGGACCATTCCATCTTCACACAATACCTGCGGACAACGTCCCAGACGACCTCTCAGGGGCGACTCAACCCCTGATGTATGCTTTTTGCCTTCCAGGTCATGAGAACCTCCTTCCAATATCCACAGCATCGCTTCGTCAGGCGATGTCCTTTTATTCCTCCGAATTTGGTTCCTATCCTTTTGGGTCTTACAAAGTGGTCTTCGTCGACCAGCTTCCGACTCAACGATTTGATAGTTCAACATTGTCGATTGTTTCTAGTGACATGTTACACGGTGATGATGCTATTGAACAAGCTCTGGAGGCGCGGCATACACTGGCTCATGCATTAGCATGTCAATGGGCTGGGATCAATATTCTTCCGAAGAATTGGTCTGACACATGGCTTGTAAATGGTCTAGCGCTTTATATCACTGGTCTTTTCCTTCGCAAGCTGCTTGGGAACAATGAATATCGATTCAGGCTGAAGAAAGACATGCAACGCGTCCTGGAGCTCGATATAGGCGTTATGCCGCCTATTTGCCAGCCCCAGGTACTTGAGCCACCAGATGCCGCTACTCTACCTTTTATCAACCTAAAGTCACCTCTCGTTTTGCACATCCTTGATCGGAGACTAGGCAAATCGGGAACATCACTGGGTCTTAGTCGCGTCTTACCCAAGCTCTTCTTATCGGCAATGAGCGGTGAGATGCAGAATAACGCGCTCTCTACGCATGCGTTTTTGAGGTTGTGTAGGAAGGTCAGTGGGGTAGATCCGCGTAGCTTTGCTGAACAATGGATATATGGGAGTGGCTGTCCGTCATTCGGGTTTTCCGCCACATTTAACAGAAAGAAAATGGCGGTTGAAATCACGATGAGACAGGATGCAACTGCCTACAAGGCTATGGAGAACAACGAGGTATCAAAAGCGCTCATGAAGCCGGTGCCTTTTTTTGAGGTCAGGAGTTCCCTGCTAACTAAGCATAACAAATGCTGACAATATTCTAGGGGCAAATGACAATTCGAATACATGAAGCTGATGGCACTCCTTACGAACATGTTCTTGATATCAAAAACCCTTTCAAGCGCTACGAGGTCCCTTTCAACACGAAGTATAAACGCGTGCGGCGAAATACCAAGCGCTACCTTGCAAGGCAGGCTGCTGCTCAAGCTGCTGCTGATGGAGACGCGGAAGCTGCAGAGGCGATGGGGATGATTGACATGGGATTTGGTCTGGAAATATGGGAGAAAGAACAGGAGCGGGAGAACTGGAAAGTGGCGGATTGGACAGAAGAAGATGAGGGAACGATGAGTGGTGCGACGTATGAATGGATAAGGATGGACGCTGATTTCGAATGGATTGCCTACATTAAGTTTGACCAGCCAGACTTCATGTGGGTGTCACAGCTGCAGAGGGATAGGGATGTTGTTGCTCAACTTGAGGTGAGCCCACGCCAATGTCTCCGGTAATGTGTATATCTTTCTCCTTCTATTCAGGCTATCTACGCCCTAGCTGAAAAACCCACTGCCATCGTGTCGAGCACTCTCACTAAGACTGTGCTTGTGTCTAACTACTTTTCCCGTATACGTTCCGAAGCCGCTCTTGCCCTTGTCAGCGTGCGTAGCCGTATCATACTTTCTTGAGGTACCTATAACTGACATTGGTCCTTGATGTAGTGTGCTATACGAAAACTTGATTTCCTTGGTTTATTTCACTTATTCAAGCTATTTCTCCGCTATTGTTATGACCCAGAAGATGCCAATCAAGACTTATTTGTTCATACCTATGTCCCGAAACCCAACGAGTTTTCAGATTTCGGCGAGTATTTTGTGCGGAAAGTACGTTTCTCTCTTGCTTTCAGAAGAATAGGTTTAAAACTGGTCTCGTAGAGCCTCATCAATGCAATTTCACGTGTACGCTTTGAGAACGGCAAGTCGCCATCTGTCGTACGACAGTTTTTGATCGACCAGCTGCGCTACAACGACAATACTGCCAATCCAGTGAGTATAGCCAAAGAAAATATTCCGCATTTTCTGATATGGTTGTGACCTCGGTAGTACTCGGACGGTTATTACATTTGCACAATTATAGCGGCTGCCGCATCAGCAACTGTCTCTATTGCCCCGCCCGAACGCGGAGAATTGCTTCCTTCAGAGGTCCGAAACGAGCAGACTGCTGAAGACATCGAACTCCTGAAGCAAAGTCTAGTTGAAGTAGACCGTTATAGGAGCATGGACCGACTTATACCTTCTACTCACAACTGTGTGACCATCGCAGCATTAGAAGTCAGCGTGTTGTCCTTTGAGTGCAATGAACTCACGTCATTTACTTACACCCAATTGTCCTAGTTTCACATGGTTATCGGTGTTGCCGGCCTGATTCCCAACCACCCTCGCGTGTTCTTCCCACTGACACGGTATGTTCGCTCAATGCTCGTTTAGAGGTATCGTCGAGCCTTCTTTCTAGGGAGGGTAACTATACCCAGGTCCGTATCGCCGCATTCGATGGTCTTTTTCTCACAAAGTGGTACACCTCGTCGATCATGCGTTACGTTTTTGCTGTTATGGCGAACGATTCTTCAAGAGTCATCAGACGACACGTCTCCCGTACTGCATGCCACAGTTTGGTTCTGCTCGCACAGATGGGGGAAATGAAATCCACTTTGAAAGAAACAGAGTCTTTACTCATTGAAGAGGATGGCACCCATCCTGAAAAGGCAAAGGATCCAAAGAAGAGTGAACTCGATGCCATGATCAAAGTTCTTCGAAAGGATCGCGAGGTTGGAAAGAACGAGGTTCTGCGAGAATTCCTCATGCCCATCGCATTGTATGTTTTCAACTCTATATGTATTTTTTTTGCACTTCTTATTATTCTAGTAGAGCGCCTGACGTTGACCAGGAAGTGCGCTGGTGCCTCCTCAAGCTTGCCGATCTTCTTATCCGTCCAATTGAAGAAACGCCTCCGACTGTGAAGATACACATTCCCAGTACTCCGGTTACAGAAGTCACACCTCAAATTCCCGTTGCTAAAGCTCCAATCAAGGCAGTAAGAACAATCAAATCCGGCGCCCCTCCTCCGAAGAGCCCTTTGACTTCGTCTAATGCGCCCACGAAGTTGAGATTACATGCTAGCCCCGCACCCGACACTATATCGCAGACTCCAGCTACCCCACGTGTTGAAACAAGGAAAAATGTCGCTTTCACTGCTCCTCCGCCTCCGTCCGTTCTCAAAAACAAATCTAAGCCTTCCAAACCTCTTAAGCCCACCCAGACTACAAAGCCCAGCCACGTATCGAAGGCTCAGTCAGGTGGAATGCCTCTAACCGATCTACGTCTTTGTCGCAACGCCTTGAAGAAGCTGAAAGCGAACAAGTCTGCTTTCATATTCAATCAGCCGGTTGATCCTATTAGAGACCATGCACCTAAGTACGTTCTAGGTGAAGCGGCTCGAATTTCTTCTGATTGATTATTAGCTATTTCGACGTAATAAAGAACCCCATGGATCTTAGTACCATGGGTGCAAAACTGGAAGAGGGGATGTACAAGGACCGATCAGCATTTGCGGCAGACTTCCGTTTGATGATCTCGAATGCAAAGCTTTATAACGTCGCGGGGAGTTATGTGCACAATGAAGCCATCAACTTCGAGATCTTTTTCGAGAAACGTAGGATTTAATGAGTTACGTCTCCGAGAAAAGCTAACATGGGAATCTTAGAATGGCTCATCGTTAACAAAACATTGGAAATTGTCAGTAATAACAACAAAGTTCAGATGGTAACTGGAGATCTTGCACCTGTGCCTTCGCGACAATTGCCACCTGTTCCCAAAGCCTTCCCCTCTCAATCACCCGCCATAGTTCCTCCAGTACGACCGATTATCAAACTCAAAGTTGGCTCTCAAACTAAGAGTGATACATCGGAACAACCTCCGGCTAAACCTCGTCCGAGAAAAATCAAAAGTCCTAAACCGCCGTCTGTCTCTCCAACTGTCGAACAAGCTCCTGTTGATGCTCCACCCCCTCCGTATATTGATGACGGCTCTCATGATATCCTGCAAGAGGTTTTGGCCATTGAGCGAGAACAAGACGAAATTCGTAATCGTATTCATGCAGAGCGAGACCGGGATAAACAACCTGTTAATGGCACCTCAGGGAAAAGGAAGAAAGTCGATGCCCTTAGCGAGGATGACATACTTGCTTTCGCCACACCATCGAAGAAGGAACGACCTTCCCCTCCTGGGCCATCCTCGTCTGCCGTCAACAAAGTAAAACTTGTTGTACCATCTGCGTCGTCCAGGGTAATTACCTCATCTACATCCAAGTCCAATACGTCATCTATCCCATCGTCTGCCCCAAACCCCATTCCTTCGTCGCACAAGTCGAAGAAAGATAAAGTAGTAGATTCTGTTTCTACTGATGTCCCCCGCGTAAGCCTTAAAGGCAAGGAAAAGGAAGTTATTCCGACACCTGCGTCTGCGTCTACCCCTCTGCCAAGGATGAAAGCTTCCCCGAAAGCGACTCCTATCAACGAAAAGAAGTGCAGAGACCTCATGAAATCACTGAACAAGCTTCCGGAGGCAGCAATTTTTTCTCGTCCTGTTGATCCTATTGCAGATGGTTGTCCTACGTACGTCTTGTCGCTTTGTTCAATCCTCATCAGACTCGTACATAGCCTCACGTTCATCGTTCTTTCAGGTATCTGGAGGAGATCGCTCATCCCATGGATTTTGGCACTATTATGACAAAGTTTGGTCAGAACAAGTACACCACAATGGAGGAATTTGCAAAAGACATCGAACTGGTTTTCAGCAACTGCCGTCAGTTCAATCCCCCGGGGACATTCCCGATAACATGTACAGACGTTTGCGAAAAGGTTTTCAAAAAAGAGTGGATGAAGGTCGTAGAGAGAAAACTCTCTTGGACAGAGAAACGTGGCTTACTGGGCATCATGACTTCCTTGGTCAAGGATCCAATGTAGGTTTTGTTTTGTTCACATGTTTTCTGAAGAACTTACGAACCGATTTCAGTTCTTGGGTTTTCCGAGAGCCTGTTGATCCTGTCCTCTTGGGTATACCAACCTACTTTGACGTCATACCCAAGAAGAACGCTCGTGATCTTCGTACCATCCGACAAAAGCTCGAGGCTGACAAGTACGATGCTGTGGAGGCTTTTACGGCCGACATTGATCTCATGTTGGATAACGCTATTACCTTCAATGGTATCGAGTCAGAGGTTGGCCAGATCGCGGTCAATTTCCGGAATAAATACAACGAAATGACGGAAACTTGGAGATCGGGATCTATAAAGAAGAGAAAAGATGGCGAGAAGAGCACGCCTCAGCCAACGAAGAAGGCTAAACTCGCATAGCTCGATGTTGACGTGAATTTATCCGTATTATGCGGCTGTGAAATTGTAATATTTAGGGTATAATATTAGATGGGTAATCAAGGTGACAATATGGGTGTACAACGACAATACAGAATTAGAAAAAAACGATTATGGTCCATGAAGTCTAAACTTCAACATGTAAAATCACCAATCTGGCCACAACTCTAAGAGGCTGTTGTTAGAATCTTCTTCAGGCGTATCTTTTTGCTTCATCCAACGATCTGGGATCTTTAGACAACGATCAGTCCGTGGATGAACAAAGTGGAAGCAAGACACACAAGGGGGAAATATCTCTCCATAGCGCTCAAAAACCTTTGGCGATACTGCTTTGGTGTTACGATTGTAGGCTCTCCCCTACCGCCAAGAAAAGCGGATTCCTTTACCCAACTTTCCAGCTTCTTGTCCCATGTATATGTGCGGATATAGTCTATGGAAAACTTCAAGAAAAGTTGATCATCTGCTGGACCTTCTCTTACCAACGATGCCGACGACGAGTTCATTGTTTTGACTGTCCACCTAGCATTAGGTTGAGTTGAAAAAATGTTCGACTGGGAAAGTACAAGACACGAACTCCAACGACCAGTGAGTAGTCCATGACATTGATGTCCACAAGGAATTTGCTATCATTATAAAGCGCGCCTCTGAGGATGCGCTTGGAATGTTCGCGGAGATAAAATGGATTCAGATGAGCCGCTAAAACGTGCATGAATACATAGTTGTTGCCGAGGGAAGAGAAGTCACACTTTCGACGAGATTTTCGTCTAGAAGGACCTCGTTTTCTCTGCCGGTCGATTGGACATGGCGATTTCTTGTTGATCCTTTCAAATCATATATCTGATATACGACGTATGAGCACAACCATGGACACGAGGCTGATAAGTACCTTTGTAAAGCGTCGGTCGTAGAAAAGGTTTTCCATAACTAAAAGATTCATCTGGGTCGACTTGATCTTACCGGGACCTCTGTCTTTCCCGGTTTTCCTGAATGTTAATTTGAAGCAACCAAACACCTTAGCTAACAAAGTCGGGCGCTGAAAGGAGGTAAAAACTGAATGCCGAGTTGAGAGATTATCACTGACGTTTGCAGATACAGCAGAGGACATATAATCAAAGTATGCTGGTGCGAACGTTTCCATCGTCTGGAGCTCAGGCTTGGAGAGCTCTTTGGCAATGAAGCGATCATCTAGGAGAGTTTTCAAATAACCAAGTGATTGAAATCACCCGTAATCACGAACCTTGAGTTTTAAGGAACGCTGATCCCGATTTCCCGCCACTAGCATTCCATTTGACGCACCGCGATAAAGATTCGATCATGCTTTTGTCGCAGTCGTAAGTGCGCCTCAAGGCATCAAACTGTTCTGGATAAAGGACAGTACAGCTGATTGTGAGACCTCCACTTTCAAAAGCTTGATCGACGAAGCGTCATTCAGCAGAAATTGCAAGAAAAGCAAGAGATCTTACTTATCGCCCAGGGAAGCTTTGATGAAGGAACCTTCAAATCTTCTGTTGGATCTGCGCTTTCTGCGTTTTCTACATTCACAACACCCCATGTGGAAGTCGACTCCGCAACAGACCGATCATCAGGCATGAATGCTTCACCACTTTCATTAAGCTTCGCTTCCCTTGCGGTTCGCTTTTCAGCACGAGATCTTGCAAGCATCTCACGATACTGGGGCGAACTTTTTTCCCAATGAGCGAAAGATTATTAACAGAGTGAAAGGAACGTACTTCAAAGCGAGAGCTATGATTGACGTCGGCTCATCCGTACGCACGACCATAGAAGATTCCCGAAAGATGTGTTCTGGATCGTCTATAAGATCATTGACCAAAGACTGGCGGGAAATAGGTGGTTGTTGCCATAAACCTGACAAGGCTTTCAAGAGCGAGGGGCGTTCCGGTCCGCCGCCAAATTCGACGTCCGATGTTGGAGGGGTCAAGGCAGCGAGTTTGCCAGGCTGGAGGAACGGGGAAGGAGGGACAGACAAGGGCTCTGGAGGAGGGGGTTCAGGAACGTCCTGTCCTGGAGTTTTTGTGACACCTTCATCGAGCAGTTGGGAGAAAGGTGCTGTTGGAGGTGCAGAGTTGGCGGATGCTTCAGGAGACACGGCAATCGCATCTGACTCCGGTGACGATTGCACCGACTCGGGAACACCCTTTTCCTCCTCTAGACCTTCATCTTCGTCATCAGCTTCACTTGAAGAATCCGGACTTTCTGACTCATCATCCCTAATGGCATCCTTTACACTGTCCAGAACTTCTACCTTGGCACGAGCTGATGCGACAGGCCGAGCTCTCTTGCCTCGAATTATATTGTATTTACTCTTGGAGCGCTCAGCGTCACGACCGAGGCGTTCAAAGTGTTTTGTTATATTCGATACTTTGCTTCCAGGCCCAGTGGCCGGCCGGCGCAAAGTGGATTTCGGGGTGTGATTGGATGTACGAACGAGAGCTTTTTCTTTCTGGCGAGACGATATCTTTTGTTTGACCGGCTTTCCACTCGTGGAAAATTGCCTGACGTTATTTGGAGATGAGGGACGACTGAACTTGACATCCTTCCCTTTAGTATTAGAGGAACGTTTATCTGGAGAGGGTCTGCGTGAAGTTTCATGAGACTGTAAGGCAGCACTAGGAATAGGGCCTGGTATACGACTGCCACTAGGCTGCGCGAGGCTTCTCCTTGAATGAGTGAGATATCTGGGTGCGATATTGGCGGCATATCCTTGTTCAAAGTCTGAGAACGACGGTTTTTTAGTTAATCGATGTCGGCTTTTGTTCCGCGTGGACTGACGTCGAGATATGGAAGGGGCAGACTCTTGTTCCGACTCTGAGACGGGTGCACGAGGTGCCAGGGCTGTCCTCGTGAGATCATGGATACCCTGAACAGGTAGGAAGTCCTGATACTTCTTCACCAATTCCGCAACACTCGGCTGGTGCGCCGCCCGCCGCGGAAGTCTAGAAAGTCGTTGAACAGGAACCTCCCCATCGTTTAACTTTTGTTCGTCCTAATTCATGCATAAGAGTCAAGAACACATACGTGGAGTGGGTAGCTTACAATGGTGGAGGATACATTGTTGTCTTTTACAGCACCGATAGTAGAATCACTTTCGTGCTCAGATTGGGTAGTTGACTCGTCGACTGCATTCATAGGTGTTACAAGAACGGATGCGGGCTCCTTTGATTCACCCGCAGGAACAAAGTCAGACGAATTGGTTGCAGACTTTTCGATTTCAATGCGAGAATAGTCATTTTGGGTATCCTCTGCGTTTGTTTCAGGTTCTGAAGCTTCAGAAGCCGATGATGTTAACGGATCCTCTGTGGTCCGCCTTGTCTTCAGAGGTCCTTCCTCTGCCTCGGAAACACTGGATGACGGCAGATGAGATTGGTCATATGAATGAGGGAAATCGTATCTTCGAGGCCACATTGACCTAACTGGACCGAAAGCAGAAGACATTTTGCCATTACGCTCCAGATTTTGCTGGACTGCGCGCTGTTTGGGCAAGCGGTCAAAATCATGTTGCCAAGCAACTATTTTGTCTTGTCGATATGAGTGCGCCAGGTTCAGAGCCAGCGTGTCAGTAGAGGAGGAATCACGATAGACTTTATTGATAAAGGTGGAAACATCATCCCTCTCTGCCTCTGCCCGCATGATTAATGAGTTGATGTCGGCGAGTAGTATAGCATCTGCTTTTTCATCCCCCGTCGCAGCCTCAATGCTGATGAGTTTGAGGTCATCAATCAGCCCTGAGTACCACATAAAATTGCGAATGTGAAGACCATCGAAGGACGCATTCTTCATTTCTACCTGGGTCTCTGGCCGGACTCGAATACGAAAGGGAGGATAGATTATCTCATGAAGCGTGACAGGATCAGCCTGAAAACGGACAGTCATGCCTTTGGATGCAAAATAACGGATGTGATGCTTGTAAATGTTGTGTTGACATCCAGCACCAAGCACCAGCTTGACGTCCGCGGGATAAAAATGCAGCTCAAGAAACTTAGCAAACGAATAACGTTGCATCTCCTCCGAGACAGGAATGAATGGCGTCGCGGAACCACATACACGACATGCACTCCAAGTTGTAATTGAATCCGGCGTGGGGTAGTAATTTTGACGGCCAATGATCTGACCATCCCACTGCTCTACGGCAACGAACAAACGAGTCTCATTGTGGACATAGACTGTGCAGTGACGAGCGAGAGGTTGATCGCACCCCTTACCCGTGCAAACGGCTTTCGGATCTAGGAAATTGATTAAAGTGTCGGTAACCGATCGTTCGATGAACTGGCCCAAAGTACAATCGTTTGAGCCATAAAAAGTGATATAGTCCAGCCGCGGTGCAAAACATGGCCTATGTAGCCCGTAATCCGCGATCGGAATGGTATACTCCCGTAATGTGATGCACTGATATTTCTCCACAACAAAATCGTCTGCGTTTTTTCGTAAATACCACTCCCATATTCTGCGTTGTTCCCCATGCTTCCACTTCGTCAGAGTGAACTGGCTCTCTAATGCTATGTCGGAAATGGTTTTATGTGGCTCCTGCTGTACGGCCGACATAGGAGGCACAATTGCGGGCGTTGTCAAATCCGTTGATATGATAGGTGTTGCAGCCGGAGGTTGGAGAAAATAGGATGACTTCTCTGGATCCTCGGTAGGCATGCAAGTTGAATCTGGGGTAGTGGGAGTTTTGGGCCATGTCATGATAGGTAGGGCTTCAATCTGGGCATTAAGATCATCCTCATCAATCTGGACTTCCACCGGTGATGCTGTCGTAAACGTGATTAAGGTCTCCTGTACAGGCAAGGAGTGAGCCCTTTCCTCGCGACGTATGACTTCGTCCTCCCATGCTTGTTTGTCGCGAATGAGCTGATTGTCCAAATCCTTCATCTTTATGAGGGGATATGGAGGAGGAAAGCGTAAAGTAGCCGAAACGGATATAAAGGTCTTCACATAAGGCCTCAGGGACTCGTCGATGCGTTTTGAAAGAGTAATTTGTTCATCCTCCTCATTACGGACAGCCTCGTTATCCAGACCGACTTCCGTGATTATCACTCTGGGCGGTTCCTGGTTAAGTTCTACGGTTGGCGTGGCCATACGGGAAGTCGACAAGGAGGGCATCGTGAATAAGGAATGGAGGGAGGTATTGAAAAGACCGTATCGTTCACTTACAGCTGTCGGTGTTGCCTCAGGATTGAAAGGCGGAAGGGTGATGACAGAATCTTTCCATAAATGAGTCTCTAGTTTGAGATTTCTGACAATAAAAGTCAAAAACCTGGTGACCTTCTTTACCCGACGCAATGTATCAATGTCACCCCCACGCAGGATGATGGTACAACCCATGTCACGGTTGCAGCCTTCAAAGCGCATGTACGTCTTTCGACGACCAGGAATCAAGGAATGATCATACGTCTGTATGCGAAACCAGGCACAATGGCCCAAGCGAGGCTCCAGCGCTAATTTGTCCATAGAAGAAAAGACGTCCCCTTGAGTCATTCGAGCAATCATCTGAATCGCACTTGGCTTGACGGTCCGTGCTACGACGATGTTGTGTTGCGAGAGCGCATCTAGAGCGAGTCTGGATACGGATTGCTCGACCAAAACGACATGCGGATGCAAAGTCGCGATACGAGTGGTAAGGTTCCCAAGATATTCCTTCTCCTGTCGCAGGATCTGGCCAAAATGCATGTATTGTCCCTCAACGCGATGAAATTCAAGAGGAAAAGTGACGAGCATTACGCGAGGGTTGCGCACAGAACGGTACATTTGCTTATGTGCGACGTTCTTTGTTATAACCGCTCCCTCTACGTATTCTGAATCCTTGGGAGAGCCTCCGGGAATCTTCTTTATTTTAACATATCGTCGCACATCCATATCTTCTCCCTGTCGATGGGGCAATGCCGTGAAAGTTAGTTCACGAGCAATTCGGAGAGCCAACTTGAGCAAGGTTTCTTCCCACTCTTTGACATTAGGAATTTGTTCACTAGTAAGCATCTGCCGCAACATTACCTTCAAGTGAAGCATCGAGGTGAGATTGAGTTCTTGCGCATATCTAAAGAAAGCAACCCAGTCAATGAATGATGAGACTTATTTATCAAATTTGCATACGCTGTACTTTCTCGGCGAGTTCGCCATCCAGGTTCTACATTGGTCACGCTATCCAGGCGACTGTGCACTCGACTTCGTATAAATGGAGTAGCTTGTTCGAATTCACCAGGGGAGTCGAATCGTGACCTCAGTAGACTTTGAGGATGAGGACTATCCATGCAGTTATCTGGGGAGACTATTGGGAACTGTATAGAGCTCATGGGCCCTTGTACAGATATAGGCGCAGAGACAGGGAAATCGACAGGAGTTTTAATCCCTGAAGCTTTTGGAGACTCAGAAAATCCATCAGGCAAACTAGTCGAATCCTTATCCTCGTCGGAAAGCGCCCTCCTGAACGGCACGGGAATGTCCCGAAAGGGTTCCCACATTCCATCGTCAAGCTCTCCTAGATGTGGCGTGATTGTGATGGGCCGAGATTCATCTCCACTGTACACAGAACTCGCTACCGGCCGTCTGGTTTCCGCTATTGAAAATAGGTTAAACGGTTCATCGGTCTGGCCAAAGAGTTGAGAGGCAGCAAAGGGCGACTGTGGGTGCGCTCCCGGGCCTAGACCCAGCTGATGGGCAGGGAAGGAGGACACAATGGAACGACGATCATCGTCGTCATCTTCGTCGACGATTGCAAGTTTCTCTAGACAGAGATTACATACACGAACCACACCATCATGCCCGAATCGGGAACCTTTGATTATGTTGGACGCGCAACGAGAGCAGAAGATCTGACCTATAAAGCCTTCAACATTGCACAAACACGAGCTCACAAACAACGTACCACAGATGCGACAGTGATGCTTCCGTCGCCATGTAGTGAAGACGCTCTTGCAATCATAACATTCCTTGCAGTTCTCATCGTCCATCCAATAATCGCGAGACAGACCTAGACAGCGATTAATAACTTATGAGAAAAAGGTGGATGCTTCCACACCTTCGCCACGTATTCGTCTTATGACCTTGGACACAGATCCTGACCTGTGAATGCTGGCGGCCGTTTTGATACTGCGTGTATCATCTGGTATTGGGAAGCCGGGGATGGAGGTGCCAACTGGGACACTCTCCCCTGTCTCCATCATTTTGGAGTAGAAAGAGCCATGACGAGAAGGGGACTGGTCATATTCAACACTATAAGTCGGCACCTCGGATTGTGCTGGCGTAAGGGACATGAGGGGCGGAGCAATCTGTGCGGGAGCCGTAGCGAGCGAATACGGACGATCTGCTACTGAGGACCTATTGGAGAAGTTCGATGACTGTATTTGAGCAGTGTAAGATGGTCTTCTATGCTCCGGGGCACCTTGAGTTATGCCTTGATTGGGAGGCGCAGTTGGGTTCGCAGGTGCGGGGGATGCTGCAGAAGAAAGAGGTGCAGCTAGAGAATTTTTCACACGAGAGAGAAGAGACGTCACGAGAGTATATGAGGACTGATCATGCTCGTCCTCCTCAGAGAAAGGATTGAATGAAGTGAGGCTTGTTACATCGTCGATGAGCTTGGCGCTGCTCCTCGACCTCGATACATAACCACTCATATTCGTGTTGAAAAAAGAAGAATCAGTCGTGGTCGACATTTGAAGTGGTGTGCTTATGGCTTTTCACCGTATTGCATGACCGTATTTATCGAGTGGCATCAAGACCTTAGGAAAGTGGCGCGTCACATCACGTGTTCCAAAAAACCTGTAACCACCTGTCATGTTACTATATCACTACATTGTCATCTACCTACGTTGTGGAATAACTATGGACACATTGCACGAGTGAACCTATTGAACTGTCCCGTAACCGCGGGTTCCAGCGTGTAATACAACTACATAAAGGTCATCTTGTGTGAACAATCATATATAAACAGATTAGTGAATGACGCGTCACGTGCAGACCAAACACTTCGGATTCCCGCCACAAGCGCCTCAATTCTGAAGAATTGGCTAACCACTTGATTTTCAGTATAGTCTTGTGATTCTACCTTTTGAAGGCTTTGAGCTCAACAAGCATATCTTAGGGCCAATCAATCTACACTCTTAGTTAGACACTGCCATGGATGACGATGATGCCGACTACATGCAAGGTAGCGATGATGAGGTACGTTTTATGGTTAATTATTTCGATGCGTTTCGAACAATCTCCTAGGACTACGGCTTTGACTATTCTGATAATGAAGACGCGAATGAGTCGGGGAGTGCAGACGTGGAGAACATGTACTATAAAGCGAAATGTCCGGAATCATTCTTTCATCTGGTGACGTGAACTATTTAATTTGTCATACAGCGAAGAAGGACGACAATCCAGAGGAAGCGCTGAAGGAATTTCGCGCGATCGTCGATCAAGAAGAAGAGCAGGGTGAATGGTGGGTCCTAACTGCGTGTTCTGATTCCAGTACTAAAGTACATCTATACGTCCAGGGGTTTCAAAGCACTCAAACAATCGACTAAACTTCTGTACTTCACACTGGGAAGACCAAACGATGCTTTGAAAACATACATACAACTTCTTACGTACACCAAGTCGGCGGTAACACGCAATTATTCAGAAAAGACGATCAATGGCATCTTGGACTACGTTGGGGGAGGCAAGGGCGGTATGGTGGAGGTAGATATCCTGGAGAAGTTCTATCAAGCTACCAAGGCAGCTCTAGTGGAGGCAAAGAACGAGGTGTGCAATAGAAATGTAAAAGAAACAGACGGCGTCTGACGGTTTTGACAGCGTCTTTCCGTCAAGACCAACTTGAAACTTGCAAAGTTGTGGCTAGACAGGAAGGAGTTCGCGCGTCTGTCCAAAGTACGTGGTTCTATATGACGTCGATATTGTAGTTCAACCACAGTCTAGTTAATTCGGGATCTTCACAATGTAACGGGTTCCATTAACGACGGAGATGATCAGTCACAACGCGGAACTCAGCTCCTGGAAATTTACGCACTCGAGATCCAGATGTATAACGAAACGAAGAATTTTAAGAAGCTCAAGGTCTCAGTTATCTATGTCGCCTCGACGTTCCAAAATTCATGTTTTGCAATCTTTCGTAGGAGATCTACAACGCCACGAATGATGTTCGTTCCGCAATTCCTCATCCTCGTATCATGGGTGTGATCAAAGAGTGTGGAGGTAAAATGTGGATGGGCGAACGTGAGTGACTGAACGCTTGATCATTTCTCTGGACCCGCTTTTTTAATTTAACCAGGACAATGGAGACGTGCTAGCGAGGATTTTTTTGAATCTTTCCGGAATTATGACGAGGCTGGGTCTCCACAAAGAATTCAGGTTCTCAAGTATTTGGTGCTGGCGAACATGTTGACGGGTAGTGAAGTCAATCCTTTCGACAGTCAAGAAACAAAGCCGTAAGTTTGATCACAAGACAAGCATCACACGCGACGCGAATGAGTTCTGCCACCCCTCAGGTACAAGACAGATCCTCAAATCAAGGCGATGACGGACCTCGTAGATGCGTACCAACGTCGAGAAGTTCATTCTGCTGAAAAAATTCTCAAAGGCATGTAATCGTTCTGAGCTTTAGAACATGGTTCTCATTAAAAAGGTCCAGATAATCGCTCGACCATCATGGATGACCCTTTTATTCGTGCATACATCGGCGAACTACTTCGTAGCCTACGCACACAGTACCTCATTGATCTTATCAAGCCTTACACGCGACTCGAGCTTTCTTTTCTAGGAAAGGTGTGATGAAGTTTGATGTAGTATAATGTTAGGTTCCTGACAGTCAGTTTCCAGCAACTCAATGTTGAAATTGAGGAAGTTGAGGAACTGCTTGTCGGCCTGATTTTAGAAGGGAAGGTGGAGGGCCGTATTGACCAGGTAGGAATGAGACTCGAACTAGATCGCAAGTAAGTATTCTAATTTAGAACGGCACGCACTCGTTAATGCATTTTTTCCTTCGCAGGCAAAGTCTTGAGAAGAAACGCTACGCAGCGTTAAGCAAATGGACGGAAGCCCTTGAGGGTATCCATGGAGCAGTCGTGAGCAAGACATCAAGTAATCGGGTCGTTGACCCGATGATGAGCGAGAGCTTTATCGTTCCAAGTAGAGATCATTAAATTCCCTTTGTATTTTTGTCTTATTTGAACCCACACCGTTTCGAACGTCCCCCGAATAACCAAACAAAATGGTGTAGCATTTACAACCCTATACAGTTCAATATCATTTGGGTCAAGAGGTTCTCGTAGAGCTTACCAATGTAGGTACTATAGAGGACGAGGGAAAGGTTTCCACTCATAATTCCATCCCGAGTGTGATGGCGTGTCCGTGGGTACTCGTAATTCACGAGGGAAAAGCCCGCGTATCCTAGCTTCCAGTGTTCGAATTTCTGTAGTCTTTAATTGCTTCGCCACTTCCCGCTCAGCTTCACTCCTTGCCCTCGGATCCTCCTGCTTGTTTGCTTCCATATAGAGCCTGTCATCCACTCTGCGAAGCTCCTCCATCGCCCTCTGCATGCTCTCAAACTTTCTCTCCAACTCTGTTTCGCGCATCTTCCGTATGTGTCGTTTATGGAGAAGCCACGCCCGCTCTATCGTATTATGGGCTTGTACCGATGGAATCGCGAATTGAAGAGCCCTCGCTACGTCTGGACGCCAAGCCCCGGTGGGTGACGGTTGACTTCGAATGTTGTTTGGGTATAAGGCCTTGCGGATGATCTCTTTCTTTGGGTCGCCTACGGCTTCATGTTTGACAGCATATGACCGTGCTTGGGTCCGTACATAGCTGAAGGAAAGACGCGTCCTGCAAGGAACAAGCAACGAGGTAGACATGGTTGGTGAATCTTTGGAAAAGTTTTCAGACAGATATCCAACTCGTTCCCACGAAAAAATAATCTTGTGGTTTTCAGTTACAATAACCATTAATAACCATTTTCCCGCGCCTCGCGTGAGCAGCGCGAACTTGACCAAATTTAGTATAGCACTCCCACGATCTCATAGAGTGAAATGGTCACGCTTTCCGAGCTCGCTCCATTGACCCATGTCTAGCTTTCTTTCTCTATGCCAGCAATGCTGGCGACCCACACTAGGACGAGCGGTACTAAAGAATTTGAGATCTTCATATGTCTGCTTATTGTTCCTTAGAATCCCTTCTTTCAGCGCCAATTCACAACGACTCAAATTCTTCTGGCCAAACGCCAAAAACAACCTAAGATCCGCGTCCCTTCAAAAAAAGCTGCAGCAGCAAAAGCTAGGCGAAAAGCTGTACTGGCTGCCAAGAAAATTGACCGTTCTGAGTTTCTTTCTTTCGCGGATGCGATCGCTGTCCTGCGTGTAAGCGTCGGTCTTTCTTCCTCCCTGGTAAAAAACTTTGAATCGTGCATAGGCTGTCGAAGTCGCATCTCCGAATTCTACACTTGACCTTTACGTCAAAACCGAGATAAAAAATGGTATAGCGGTTCCCAAAGGTCGTGTCAATCTACCGCGGGAAGCAAAGGCCATGACTGAAGATAAAATCCTCGTGTTCGCGGAAGGTCGGCAGGCTGAGGAGGCGAAAAAGGCTGGAGCTCACTTCGTCGGTGGTCCTGAACTTATCGACGGCGTTCGTCTACCTCCTTGGGGCTTTCACTGTACTATACTAAAGGCGAATAAACCAGGTCATCAACAACCGTTTCAAAGCAACAACCATCCTGTGCACGCCTGACCTTATACGAGCTATCACTCCAAGACTGGGACGTGTGTTGGGCCCTCTTGGTCTTATGCCTTCAGAGCGACGTGGTACAGTAACCGACGACATCGCTGGATATTTACAACGCATACGCGGAACAAGTGAGTGGAGAGCGGATAAAACTGGTAACATTCACATGCCGATAGCCATGGTGTGATCTTTCACTTCAAACCCGGAAGGTGGTTCAGACTGACTCAACTTACAGATGCATTTTCCCATCGAAGACATGATGAAGAATATCCGTCATTTCATGGCTTCTGTCAAGAGGGTTACCGGGAATACCAAGGAAGCGGAAGACAGCCGCAAGTTGAAGAACTCGGGTGCTAAACCTGGTAAGTCCGCCAAACCACCATTCCTTCACCTCTTTGCATATTTCTTTGGCCAGTCACGAACATCTCCAAGGTTTTGTTGAGCTCGAGGCAAGGGCCTGGCATTCAAATATTAGACTATTAAATACATGTAGATAATAGATATTTAAATCTAATCAAAGCGATTTTTGGTAGACATGCGAGTAGAGTGATGGACGAAAGCGCAACATGTGAATTTGATTAAATTCCTTCATTTGATGATTTGGGAGCTCGATGTCTATATGGCTTTTCCCTTGCTTCTTTCAGGTCTTTTGACAACGCTTCATAGCTGACGTGATTCTTGTTCCTTTTACGTTTTCCAATGTCTGAACCCCTAACGGGTGTGGTCCCACCTTTACGTTTAGCTCGTGTGGGCTGATAGTAATCTTGTGGAGGATTTTTCGGTGGATGTGGGAACAAGTCTCCCCAGCTTGCTTTTCTTGCATCGTAGAAGGCTTGCTTCCCTTGAGATTTAGGAATCGTCATGCGCAAGATTTTAGCTTGAGTTACTGTGTCAATGCTAAATTTAAGATCATCGCATAATCAGACGTACCTTCGGGACTACAACTATCCAGAATAATATGACCGCTCTTCTTCAAAGGGGTGAAAACGAGGCGTGGCCAATTATATGACTCGAGCCTCAATGCTTCCTCTAATTCTCCTGGAGTTAGAGGAATGTTTTCTATCTCGGATGTCAATTCGTTCGTCGCGATCACATGAGGTTCATCTTCAGTCCGTTCGTGCTCTGAATCTAATTTTAGTTCTTTGATTGTAGCTGATGATAAAGCTTCTTTCTCCAACGCCCGTCTACCGACCTCTCCAATTCTTCCGGCGTTCTTGATCGACGGGAGTGGTCTTTGGCCTCTCCTGATTACCACGTAGGAGTAATCAATGTCCTCATGGCCAACACCAGAATGCTTCGTTCTTCGGACGAAGGATGGTCGTTGAATACGTTGCGAAAATCCACATACAAGGCGAGTCGATCCTGGATGATATAGAGGGCATACACCGTCGTGAGGACACTGTTGGAGGTAGGTGAAGTCGGATTTCAAAGTTAAATCCTGATCGACTAACCGGTGCAACAACATGTGATCCACGAATGGGCCATTCCTCGGTTGTGATATCCTCAAATTCCTTACGACCCAGACTTAATAAGTATTCCCGGGATTTGGCGATTGCCTCAAATCCATCATTATTGCTATGATCGATGAGCACCTGAATAAGATTTCAAACGCTGTCATATAGGTTTCTATGAAATTCTCCCACCATAAGATGAGCTCCACTTTCCCACATTTCCTTGACAAGAGCTTTTCGGTGTTGAGCAGTCGGTAAAGATGTGAGCATGAAGGCAGATAATGCAATCGTGTCATAGCCTTGAGATCGAGGGACTTGGTCCTCTTCCTTGAAGGACTTCTGCCAGCGAAGACTTAGATTACCAACGTCGATACCTGCGCACAATGGACCACTTAATCTCAGCGAATACGATTTAGGCAGACATACCCTCAAACAAACGCTTTGCTATGGTGACCAATCCTTCTCGTTTATCTATCCCGAGATAGTTCACGACGGACGAGTTAGCCACTATTTTGCCTTCCAAGCTGTTCGTCCCTTCAAGTTGCTGTGAAGATTGAAAGGTATGAAGGGCAGCCCTGGAAAAAAATAGATTAGACAGTCAGAAACACCGCTGCAAGTTGGACATAGACAGAACCAGAGCCCGCTGCCTGTTCCGGCACCCCAATCAATGATGCGTTTAACTTTCCACGAAGGCTCTAATCTCCGTTTTACATGATCAAGGACAGATAAAACTGCGGAGTAATGGGCGGGCAAAGCAACCGTTGCAAACGCTGTGCCATCACGACCCGAGTGACGAGACGCTTGCTTCTGAGAGCGATAATCCTCCGGGCTGTATTGTGTCGTCCACACGCCTTCAGCATCTGTATCCTTTTCGTCAAAGAATAGTCGTTTCGCATCACTGTGTAGTTGTGCTTTGTCGGATTCTATAGCCTGGATAAGTATATACCACTATCAAGAGGTCGAAAAAAGTACTCACCAGAAATTAATGCACTGATAGCATTTTGAAGTTGATTGGGCAAAATGACCGCACCAATCTGCCTGCTTCCATACCGCGCAGCTGGAGACTTACGATCCATACCATTATCAAGCGGGTCGTCATGATCGTCGGACTCGAAGTGTCCGTTTTCAGAGACAACCACAAGTTCTTCAACACTTTTTCCTACGTTCCCTTTCCGTAACGACATGTCACTCTCCTCAAGCACCGCCTGGAAAGTGGAATCGAGTCTAAGTGGACGATTCAGTTGACTAGTGAGAGTCCTCCAACGCGCGCATGAGCAAGAGGAGGAAAAGATATGACTAGGGCTGCGACGCCCTACACGAGCTAAAATCATAAGGCCTCAACGTTCGCTCTAAAGAGATCCTACAATGTGCACCAGAGTCGCGACGGTTGAGTTCAACACATTCAATTTGTTTGCAGGCTTTGATTATATAATCAACGATGTCCCCATTTTGAATTCCACCTCTGCATCACCAAGTATGCAACAAAGTATGCAACAGAAACGGGCCGACGACGTTATTGCTGAAGATTTAGATGAAATTTCCAAAACCGCAAGGCCCAACAAGAGAGTGAAGGTTATGCTAGAACACCCTGAAGACACTACGGTTCAGACATTGCAGGAGGATTACAAAGACCAAGAAGAGGAATTTGCACAGAAAGAAGAGATTCGGTCGTCAGATCTCTATCTTGACACGGTAAGCTACGTGTCTTTTCGCGTCCAGGATCTTGCTCATTGTTTGTCCAGATCAATCGTGCTATTTTGGATTTTGACTTCGAAAAAGTCTGTTCTGTCTCCCTCTCCAACGTCAACACATATGGTTGTCTCGTCTGCGGAAAATATTTTCAAGGCCGAGGACGTAAATCATATGCATATGCCCATTCCATCCATGAAGACCATCATGTATTCATCAATCTCGAAACTACCAAGGTAGTCCGTTTTGCCTGTGTAATCTATGACTGAGTTGAATAACAGGTTTATGTGCTGCCCGATGGTTATCATGTATCTGATCCCTCTCTGGAAGATATTTCTTATGTCCTAGCTCCAATCTTCACGCGAAACTCTGTTGCCTCTCTATCCTCCTCGATGCATCTCGCCAAGCCTTCGTATGATTTGGCGTCCAAAGCATATCTACCCGGGTATGTTGGTCTGAACAATATTAAGAGGAATGATCACATGAATGTTATAATACATTCCCTTCTGCATGTTCGCCCATTACGGGATTTCCTTTTGCTTTCTGATTTTCGGGGTAAAGAGCCAGAACTTTTGAAGCGCTTTGCAGCTCTTGCCAAAAAAGTCTGGAATCCTCGTTTATTCAAGAGCCAAGTTAGTCCTCACGAGTTTTTGCAAGAAGTTAATCGGGCGAGTGCTGGAAAGTTTCGGCTCGAACAGCAGGGTGATCCAGTTGAGTTCTTAGGATGGCTATTAAACCACCTTCACAAGGATCTAGGGGGTACCAAAAAGAGAAATTCGAGTAAATAATTCCTTAATTCAAATCTCTTTGGGACTTATGATTCGAAGGTATCATTTTCTCCACCTTTCAGGGTGAATTACGAGTAGAAACTCAGCAGGTTCTCATCAGACCTGATTCAGGTGAAAATCAAAAGCCTCGATTTGATATTGACAGAGGTACGAATTTGCCTCCTACTATGCTTTTGAATAATGACCATCTGTCTATTATTCGTTATCCTACTAGATATTAAGGCATCGGAGTCACCGTTTCTATTTCTTGCCCTCGATCTTCCCCCTCCGCCTCTGTTCCAGGACGCAGTGGAGAAGAACATCATTCCACAAGTTAGTCTCCACTCGGTGTTAGCTAAGTATGACGGTAAAACAACGCAGGTATGCGCCCAGCATTTTATTAGCTCATTCACCGTGTCACGTCCCTGATCTTCAGGAATCACTTGGTCAACTTCGGCGTTTCAAGTGCAGACGTTTGCCTCAGTATATCATCGTCCACTTTAAGCGCTTTACCAAAAACGTTTTCGTTGAAGAAAAAAACCCGACTATTATCAATTTTCCTCTTCGAGGACTAGATTTCAGGAGCTGTGAGTAGGGTCGACTATCATCTGTCGATGATTTCTTACTACAGGCTCAGATGTTGACGTTCCCCCGGACAATCTATCAACGCTCTATGATCTGATCGCAAATGTCACTCATGAGTCTGTTGCTGGAACCACTCGCGACAAAGAAAGTACTGTTTGGAAAGTTCACCTCCGAGCTCCTGGTGGAGGTGGGGAAGGAGAGAAGTGGTTCCTAATTCAAGATCTTATTGTGGAGGAAACCAGAAAAGAAATGATCTTTCTTGGAGAGACTGTTCTGCAGGTACGCAGTATCCAACGTGACTTATGAGATGGTCCAATGAGGTTTGTTTATAGATCTGGGAAAGAAGACTACATGACACGAAAGGAAATGGGAAAAGTAATGTCCATGTTGATAAATGATCGTATATAGTAGTTCTACATTATTCACTCCCTGTGAGACACGAAATTCCTACCATAGGGTCCGACTTGTATGATATACGTTACAGAAAGGTAAGATTTTGTCATCTTTCCCTTTGTTCGTCGTCAACTGGTTTCATTGTCCCAACAGGTTTGTTGATAGGTTGAGCAACTCCTTGAGGGACAGTGTGATTTCTTCGTTGTCGCATGCATCAAGATTAGTGATATTGTTAATTGTACACCCCAAGGAGCGAATCTTTTACATACGTATACTTTTCTGCTTCTTGTAATTTAAGGATTAAAGGCCTGAAGATATATATCCCGGAAACAACCCCTGCAACTTGTTCAGTACAAGATTCCATGGATCGAATTGATGGGCACCTGCTACAGCAGCAACGACATAGGGTAATTTACGTCGAGGCATTCGATTGCGGTTCTCGTTGACGAGGTGATAGACCAACCCGAGGCAAAACTTGAATTACATAATCTCAGTAATTTCGTGAGAACCCATCAGAAAGGTTCGGGAAAAGATTTGTAACTGCGCAGAGGTAAGGTCGGCAGAGTCGTCGCTGTATTTAGTATACAGAGTTGTCTCGCTGCACTCGAACTCTTCAATGGTGATGTGACACTAGCATTACTCGTAGATGACAAATTCCTACGCTATCTACTCGCGCGCAACATCTCAAGTGTTTGCCTCATATTGTACAAGGCACAGTAGTTTGTGTATGCTGCGCACCGCTTCGTCAGTATCGTACTCTTTTACAGTGATGAAATCTGCTGACTCAGATTTGCCAAATTGACGACCTTACATTGGGTTTGCCGGTAGACCGTAGTTAGGAACACCATGGAAGCGCCGAGAACTTCTGTCAAATCATCCGCATTTTCCATCATTTTTTCAGTACAATGAGGGTCTGAGGTGGTGGATTCAAATTGACGACGGGTTCCTGCCTTGTTCCGACTTGCACTTCGATTTGTGAAACTACATGAAAGGAATTTCGGCCCAACCTATATTACCTACTGCCGGCGCTAAATATCTATAGAATACTAATCCCCGGCCAATAATCTTTTTTCTTACAGTCACTCATGAAATCCCAGTATAATGACCAAGGCTGTACTACAGCCTTGTGAACTCAATACATGATAGCCGAGATATTCGCTCCTAGAATAGTGTTTTTCACCTCACGACGCCGCGGATTCTCCGATTTTGTGCTCAACCCATATCTCACCCTTGAAGGTATTTGGTGTCTAATTAATCTATTCTCCACTATGATGAACCAAATCAACGGTACTGTACCATTATCGTTTCAATCACTCTGGTCGCAGGGCGCCCAAAAAGGTGACACGGGTCCCAAGTGCTAGTACCGAAACCATATTCTGCTTCTGGCAACAAATACATATATCTAGCAAACACAAAAAATGAAGTACTTATTGCTTAGGAGGGCTAAAATTTCTTGGGCGATGCTGCGCACTCAGACAAACTGACCTTGATCAAGCTCAGAAACATCCATGTGCCGAAATCATTGATTCGGCAAAACCGTATGATCAAACCAGTAGAGTGATACAGTGGATCTAGGTAATACAACGGAATGGAAAGTCTATCGAGTGGTGATGAAGTCATACAAGATCAAAACAGAGAGATAGACCAAAACACTAGTGAAGTCCATGTCTAGTCGGGGATAATAGCCTTGGAAAACACGGGAGATATTCGATACTATCATATTGTCAAGCAAGTGCAAAACCGGAATCCAAAGCTTGCTGAGCAGCGGCTTGCTTCGCAAGGGCCTTCTGCCTCGCGACGCCGACTCCTTTGACCTCGCCGGCGACTATATACCCAATGATTAGTCAGAGTTAGAAACTTCTACAAGGTCACCTTTACTCTTGCACTGCACGGTCCACACAGCTTCGTTGGAAGGACCCGAGCACGACGAGGCGAAGCTCAAGAGGTGGGCTTGGCCCTTCTTCGCTAGCACTTCGCAGGCAGCTTTGTAAGTATTCAATGCTATGACCATCGACATTACTCACGGTTGTGCAAGGTAGTCGTAGGATTAGCTATGAAAGTGGAGCATTAATGACGAGGAGGATAGATAGAGCCCTGTGCGCACTTGGCATGGCGATCCTTTGCGGGGAGAGCTTTGTCTCTGACTTTACCGGCCAGTTGCATACGTCCTTTTGTACGATATTGGCTATTAAACCGGGAAGTATTGAACTCCGCGTTAACACCAATGGGCCTAGACAGCGCTCTATCCAACGAAAAGGTCTTCAAATAGGCAACCGGAAAATTCATTCGTAGTTGGGGAGCTAACAGACGCCGTCCTCATCTAACCTGGTGATCCGTGACAAACAAGGCGAGTAACGTGTGTCACAAAAATCTTGACGCCAGGAGTAGTGGCTGAAAGAGAGATTAAGGTCCTGCGGGCTCGACAAATCGAGAGCTTGAATTAGCAAGACAGTTCTTCAGCTTACCCGACAGACTACGGAGCGATCTTAATGCATGCCATGGAGGGCCGCGAGAGGTGACGTTCTAGATTTCGGTGAAACCGCTTCAAACGGAGACAGCACTACGTAGTGCACACGTCGCTTGGGCCTGGAGGTGACGTAGGGTTGATAGAGATGGAGATGTGGGTTCGCCCATTTTGCATCAAAGTACTTGTCCCCGATGTACCGCATATTCGTAGGGACCCATGAAGCCGACCGGCTCGAACACGTCCATGCGGAGTGCCATTAAGCGCGCAAACGGCGTCAAGCGGGCCAAAGTTCCAGCTTGCAGTAGTGGTATCTCCTGCATGTTGCGCGCGAGGCAACTTCTAGCATGTCACAAGAATACGAGAAATGACAACTGCGGCCGGTGCTCATCAAGAACACGATGGTTTTTGAAAGGTCTCTACACATAGCTGCGTAGGCTGATCTTCGTTCAAGCTTGATCAAGATAACATTACGATAAACAACTTACTAAAACGGAGATTTGAAGCGCACATTCTGAAAATATCTGCAAATCCGATCCAATAGAAAGATAGCGACACAGTCAAGATAGGTACCCGCTCTGCTAGTTATACGTGAAAGAAGCCGTCGGAAGACCCTCCAACTCGTCCTCTTCAAGCACTGGATTTCGGCTTCATTCTAGGATTTTTCAAATACGCCAAAGCGACAATGGCTGCGTTGTAGCCAGTAATATATTTGTGTGTACCGATGTCCATTCCACGCTCTACCGCCATTGACTAGAGGTAGAAGCCATGAGTTGGAAAATCCAAGACTCCTAAAAAGCGATTGTACTTTTACAAATTGATGCCCATGTTGGGGTGTCCTTCGGACCGCTAGTCGAGTCTAGCTAGCCGAGCGAAGCGGACTGGCCGCGGCTCTGAAGATCTACAGATAGCATACTAGTCATAGACGCGGCCGATTATACTCACACATGTTTAAGCCAGAAGTACCTGACAGTAGTGTAATCAGTGGAGCAATCTCCGGGAAAGGGTAAGAAAGGACCAATCAAAGACATTTATAAACAACCTTAGCTCTGACTTACATTAAACTAGAGGTTTTATGCCACTTTTTGACAGATGAAGCATGACGTCTCTCCACGTTGAAGTTCATTCATTGCGATGAAAGTAATTCATTCCAAGTTAATCGCAAGTCCCAGGGGACTGCACTATGCAACGAACTCCGTGTTGGCTGTATACAGAGATCGAAGATACGGATGCAGAAGAAAAGACGCAACCAGACGGGTACGTGCCTCCCTCAGTTTGTCACGACAAGAAAGGGGCGACCTTTACTAGATCTGTGGTGGTCGTGGAGCTGGAAATACGGAGACGTTTTCGAGCACGATGAGTGCACGAACTATCCGGGCCTCAAAGATCGTGGTACAGAGCGGGAAGCGGCGATGTGAAATCAGAAAGGTAAATAGTCATAAATTCGATATGGAATATTACATAATTTAAGAAATTGGTCACTTTTTGAAAGTGTGGCGCTGGACTTGACTAAACGAGTCATTGCGCGAATCGCCAAATTAAACTGTCGTCTCAAAATATTGCATGGATTCTCAAGCATCATTTGCTTGAGCTTTTCTCTCATTTTATCACTTCCCTCGCCATAACATCCTTCGTAAATTGTCATCACTCAGACGAATTGGGTAAAAGCATCAAGGTTAGTGGACACACAGTAACCTTTGCAGTCCAGACCGTATCATTTTGAGAATCAGAGAAGATGTATTCATAGTCAATTTCCTTTGGAGTTGTTCTAATGTATTCAATCTGTTCACGTAACGTTCTTGAGTACGCTCAACAGATCTAAAGACATTTCGTACCTTAGCCGGTCACATTGTTTGAATCTTGCTTAGTACAGAATGCCAACGAGTAATGTCCAGTCCTAAGAGCGATTGGGGAAATGATGAGTTGGATTGAACTCTGCTCACTTTAAAACATTCCGGAATCTATCATTATCTAAAGAGGCCTTTTGTATCCAAGTATCAAGGGGATAGTGACTTTATTCAGGTAGAATCGTCCGAACATGTATATAAGACTGGGGAGGAAGCAAAGTCTTGTTCCAGATATTTTCATGCTTTCGAGAAGGGTTTTAATTAGACGTTCAGCACAGTCCCGTTTGTCATCTAGCCCCGCATATCTCTTCTCCTTTGAGCCCATGGAGTACCCTACAATCAGAAAGAGCACAATAGAACAGCATTGTTTCAGGAGCATACCTGTGTATAAGTTGTCCAGACAGGCGCTTGAATTACCCCAAGGTACCATAGGCTCCGAACATGGAATGCAAAACCATCGGATGGTCAATAAGGGGTCTCCAGAGACTATTACGGTAGCCAAATCGAGGGACATCATTAGACCGGGTTTGCAGGAAAGACGGATATAACTTCAAATCTCTGAATGTGTTTCGATTCTTAAAAACCTATGCGACACTTCAATCAAAAATCATATTGTGGGTGTAATAGGGCCCTTACCCACTTGCGATGGCTTGTTATATAGGCAGGCATCAGAGCAGGCGAGAAAGTTAGTCAGAGGTGTCTGATAACCCTTTTCTCTCTTTACTTCGTTTCAAGAATCTGCTTATTCGCCTTTGCTTGATGCCTTGTAAGTTGATAGGAGTGCCGACAAATCGGACTTGACAGATATCTTCGATGGACATCCTGCAACTTTAATTCCGAGGCGGGTGACTGAGAGGAGTTTGATGTATAACAGCTACTAAAAGCGTCAACCAGAGTGAAAAACCCGACATAGGGCAAAGCTGCCCCCCGGGTATAGGCTATGAGGCAAAAAGAAATATAAGTAGCGTCCATTTTGATGTAAAATCATAGAAACGGAAGCACAGCAGGCATGTCCAACTGCGGCAGCGGTCTCATTGAATAGGCAATTTGTTGGATCTCCAAAAACCGCCGATCGCCTGTCTGCAAGAAAGTCATCTCCGTCCGCAGACGATATACCAGGTACCATCGCGAAGACGCACTTCCCAAGCGTTCCCTCGGATTTTGGCGGACACACTGCCTGTATTTGCTTCGATCGTTGAAATATCGACGATATTTCATACTAATCGAGCAACAACCGTACTTCGCCGCAGCTTTAGTACTATCACGTGGGTCACACGACCTTCAAGCCTCCAGTCCTCCACCATTTATCACATAATCTTCGCAGGCTGTGATCCATATCACAATTAATTGATATTGTGGGAACCAGCAGAATTGGCTTAGAATTTCTCAACAAGTGACAAAATATGTGACAACCACATTGGGTTATCAATGACTTGAAAACGAAAATGCCTAATTAGAGAGGAAAGCTTGAGTGTTCAGCAATGTACATGAAGCGAAGAACCTTGCAAAAAAATAAACGCTATGATCCACATTTCGGACATGTCGGACATTAACTCTACAACTTATGGAGTATTTTGTACCTGATAGGGTGCCTTACAATCATCATCCAGGAGGGGAACGGCAGATAATTAGGAACTTACGGCTTGATAGTGTTTGACTGGGACTGCCTGCGTAATCAATTCGATATCGACCAATCACAAAAATGGTGCAATTGTCGTGGGCGGCCAGCAAGGAATAATCAAGCACGAAACAGGGTGCAGTTAATTAACAGAGAGACAAAGAGTCTCCGAACTCGTCTGCGCCACGGCATCTTTTAGTAATGTAGACACAAGCACAAGTTCAACCAGGGTGCCCTGTAGTAACGAGACTCGGAGAGTATCATATAACGCTGTCTTGCAGTCGTCAACAGTCAGTCTACGGGGTATCATAGGGCGGCAATCGTTACAAAGGAGCGCCCAAAGGGATGTGGGATATGAGTGAACGTTTTACAGAGCGTGGAGAGCGATCCACCCACGATAGGTGATCACCATCAATAATTCAAGCCGACTTTCAATAGTAGTGTGAATTTTAACTGGGATAGCTCAGGAAAAGTTTCGAAACGATCAAGACGTATTCCATATAGGCAACATTCACTTGGGCGCGGCTTACCCTTTAAGTCAATCCTGAACGACATATCAAGGAGCCAGGATACGGCCGTGATGGATGCGTAGGTAGCAATCACGTGTGAGGCCTATTCATAATCCATTCTCTTCACTGTCAGTGTCAGAGATGGCATCAGACAACGTCGCTGTGTAAGTTTGAAAGGTGGATCATCAGGCAACAATTCAGGTCAAGGCGAAGGAAGGTTCACGATGGCTGTATCTCGGCCATGAGATGGAAATACGTGAACCTTGAGATTACAAGGAGGAGCAATCCTAAGGGAAACTTCAAGGTCGGAGTCAGCATCGAAGCGGCAATTTGCGGGTGTCGTCAGCAAATTGGCAAGATCATTTCCATCAACACCAGACAAGCTGTCCACCAAACTCTCCCACTGTTCAGTTCCATCCCATTGTCGCCCCATTGTCGTCCTCAACGACCTTTGGCCAGTTAGCGGTGTTGTTTCCATCTTTGTCTTTCCAACCAGCCTGTTTTGGTTGGTGTGCTCGTAGTTCCAACTATTGCTGTCTTTGATACTGTTAGCAACTGTGCGTGGGCCGTTCCTAGTCCATAGTAAAGAAGGACTGACCTTGTAGACATCCCAAAGATTTTCTTCTCTTCTTCCTGAACCTCAAACATGGCTCAAAATCAAGGTGATATCCAAGAGCGGATTGCAGCTGCCCGCAGAGAGGCGGAGAGTCTGAAGGAAAAAATCCGCGCAAAGAAGGAATCGTCAGCGGATACAAGTTGTAAGTTCATTTTTGCCACTATGAACTTCAAACTCTGATAAAAGTCGTTAATCAGTGAGAGCAATGGCCGTCGAGATCGATGCTCTTCCCCGTGTTGTCATGCGACCACGGCGCGCTCTCCGTGGCCATCTTGCCAAGATTTATGCCATGCACTGGGCAACAGACCGAAGGCATTTAGTATCTGCCTCACAAGACGGTAAACTTATCGTCTGGGACGCTTATACCACCAATAAAGTCCATGCCATTCCCCTCCGATCCAGCTGGGTCATGACATGCGCTTATTCACCGTCTGGCAACTTTGTTGCCTGTGGTGGTCTCGACAACATCTGTTCTATTTACAATTTGAATAATAAGGATGGTACAAGTGCCAGGGGAGCTCGTGAATTGAGCGCGCACTCCGGTTACCTATCGTGCTGCCGTTTCCTCACTGACCGGCAAATCGTGACGAGTTCAGGCGACATGACGTGTATGCTTTGGGATATTGAAGCTGGCGTCAGAGTGGTTGAATTTAATGACCATACTGGTGATGTGATGAGGTGTGTAATATCGGCGATTGTTAGTACCCAGTCAACTGATCTGTTCGGCAGCCTGTCGCTTGGTCCTAACCAGAACGTTTTTGTTTCCGGTGCTTGCGATGCAACAGCGAAGCTCTGGGATATTCGAACTGGTCGTGCAACTCAAACATTCGCTGGCCACGAATCTGACATCAACGCAGTGCAGTATGTCATGTGATTCACTGATCCATCGAAAGATTTTTACCTGTTCTGCAGGTTCTTCCCCAATGGCGACGCTTTCGCGACAGGCTCTGATGATGCGTCTTGTCGCTTGTTCGACATCCGCGCCGACCGTGAATTGAATACATACACACATGACAACATTCTTTGCGGTATCACATCTGTCGCATTTTCTATCTCTGGCCGTATCTTGTTTGGTGGCTATGATGACTGGACGTGCAACGTCTGGGATACTTTGAAGGGAGAACGTGTTGGTGTCCTCACTGGTCATGAAAACAGAGTTAGCTGCCTGGGTGTTAGTGCAGATGGCATGGCTCTTTGCACAGGTAGTTGGGATAGCACACTCAGGGTAAGTTCTTCCGATTATATGATTCTATAATTTGTTACTGAGAATTTAATCAACTTAACAGGTTTGGGCTTGATTTTCTCTTTTGCGGAATACAGTATCACCGTTTCTCATATATACCATATCCTCTTAACCAGCCTATGCGTTCTTGGACAGAGATTATTTGCTAATTATCGCTGGGCTGTCTGTTACCTCTTCTGACGATGCCACTACTTACTCGCGAACCACCCTGGATGTGGACGTCTCGAGTCGGTGGTCCTTACTGTTTCGTTGCACCGCAGACTTGTCCTGTAGCTCTCGCTACCATTACTGCGTATACTCTTTTCTGTTTTGATATCTCTCCTGGTCTTCTTATATAGTAGCAATTCTATTCTATAACTTTGGAACCATTGATTATGGGTGATTATTGGATGTGCAAGAACACGTGAAATATGTTACTAACGTTCGATTGAACTTCGGGAAAATACGACGAGTAGGTTACATATGTATACCATTTATAGTTGACTTGACGACGTCGAAATCCATCAAACTCTGCTCAATATGTCGGACGCTGACCGTGCTACCAAAGCAGCTAGGGCCAAGGCTATGGTGTGTCCAGTGTTACTGTTGTAAACGGATTAATTTCGAACTTATGGACCCATTTGACACAGCTGAAGAAACGCCAGCGGGAAAAGGCGAACGAGGCTGCAACCACAAACTCTAGTGTAGCATCACCTATAATTCAGTCTAGAACGCTATCTCCTGCTCCTCAGGAACTCAAGCAAGATAAACGGGACATTAGTGACGTGTAGGTGCATCTATGGTACCGAGTGTCTGAGTGGTGTGCATAACTAATCGCGAAATTGTTTAACCTCTGGTCCTTGTCAGGTTCGCCAAGGGTGATTTGGATTCCTCTTGGATAGCTGAACTACATCGAGCTCCTACACCGCCTCCACGGATAACATCCCCCTCTGTGGTTTCAACCCAATCTACATCACCCGCCGTTGCTTCACCACCTGCCGTGGCATCTCCATTATCTACCGTTGCAAGTCCTCCGGACAACAAACGGGATTCGTCGTTTTACCAGATTAGTGCTCTCAAGGCCGAGAACGCGTCGCTTTTGACTGAGGTCGAACGTCTACGAGGGTCAGAGTCAAGCGAGTACCGTCTTCTCATGTCATGTCCCCTTTTCGTCAATGCGCTAATACACAATCCTTAGAACTTTGTGATTCAGAGTCATCTCTCAAAGAACAGCGGACACAACTTAATCAACAGGTCAACACTTTGCGATCGGAATGTGCGTCGCTTTCAGCCGAGGTAGAACGTTTACGGGCGTTGGAATTGAGCAAGTGCTACTTTCTATCCTTCTGACTTTACTGAAACCTTTCCGTCAGTCTTCCGCCAGACGGAGTCTTCTCTGGAAAATCAAAGAACACAGCTTACTGGACAGCTTATCAACTTGCAGTCGGATTGTGCATCATTGTCTGCTGAAGTGGAACGCTTACAGGATTTAAATACAGGTGAGCTAGTACATCTGTCTCAAATAGACAGGAAGATGATTTCATGCAGCGTCCGAGGAGACTAAAGCCCACCTTGAGGAACAACGTAGTCGAGCTGAGGAACTCGAGGAAAAACTTCGCAATCTGGAGGTCGAGAAAGTGCAGGCGATTCGTAATGAACAACAAACCATAGCTCTTCTCGTTACAGAAAAATCCTCGCTGGCGTCTGAGGCGAAGCGGTTGGAAGCTTTCGAGTACAGTGAGTTGTCTTGAACTTCAGCTACGATAGATATACCAAATCGTTTGAAAGAATCGGAAACATTAGAACATGATCTAGATGTTGAGCGGACCCGTACAAATGTGCTTCAAACAGAGTTAGAAGGTTTGCAGGTCATAAAACAGGAATCAGCCAAGTCCATTGCAGCTTTGCAGTCCAAGGAGAAGGAACTAGCTGAGCGCCATCGAGAGACGGTATGCTGGAAACAACAGTCCCACCATTTCCAAATTAGCTGACATAAACCTTGTAGGAGCGGGAACTTCAGTTAACAACATCATTGTTGAATGAATCGAGGCAAGAAGTTGAACACCACCAACGTCGATTCCGCGAATTGGAGGAACAAGTTCAAAGTGATGACCGAGTTGAGCGTCTGGAGAGCTCTTTGAAGAATACTCAAGATCGTGCTGACGAGCTTGAGATCCAGCTATCAAAGCTAAAGCAGGTGAGTAAAATCTCGATACAAGTCGATACAAGTTCATAGCAAGATGTTACAGGCGCATAGCACGTTAAAAGTTGAACGAGACAGCATTGATGAACAGCGTCAACAGCATCTGGATGCGGCTTCGAAACTGGAGGCACAAGTTTCGCAACTGCAAGCTGAACTTAGGAAAACGCTCGAACAACTAGCTTCTGTTCTTTCTGAAAAATCCACTCTCGCCCAAGAAAAAGCCAACCTTGAGAGCCAGGAGCAGACTACACAAAAGGCCATCGGAGAACTTCAGGAGAAGTTGGTTACCGCCGCAGGAACTATCACTTCTCATTCGCGCCAACTTCAAACAACTCAAAATCAACTCAAGTCTGCCATTCGTCGTGCTGAGGATGCAGAAAAGACACAGAAGGATCTTCAAGGGGAGGGCACCGCTCTTATGCGTGCTTTGGACGAGATGCGTCCCAAAATTGTGGAATTGACTGGCGAGAAGCTGGAGTTGACCGAAACTATCAGTGCTTTACAAGCAGAGCTTCGGAACAGTGCTAACATTGCATCTCTCCTCACGGAGAATCTCAAAACGGCGACAGAGGAGAAAGGACAATTGGAAAAGCAACTGGAAAAGCGAGAAGGACAGCACGAACAAGAGCGAGCCCTGGCTCTATCTGATTCGTCAGAAATGCAGAAGGCGTACGCTAAACTTCAAGAGAATCTCGATGAAACCAATGCCAGCTTGCGAAACCTCGAAGAAGAACGCTCCAGGCATTATCAAGAGATGGACCATCGCATCAGAGAGCTTGAAAAGCTCACTATGTTGTCGAACGTTCAGGCAGAAGAGATACTTGCTCTCCAGGAAAAACTGGAAGTTGCACGTAGAGCTCAGGTACGTTCTATATGCCATTGAATTGTGTCACCTCGTAGAGCCCACATTATACAAACTGTAGGACGAGGGCCAAGCCTTCCTAGAAAGAGCTAGGAACGAGATTGAAGCTCTTCGGGTTGACCTCAATGCACGCGAAGAGGAGGTTCTTCTCCTACGTGAAACGGCCGCTTCGCCCATACAGGCGAACGGCAAACAGTCAGTAGATGAGGAACTCTTTGATTCGCTTCGTCAGCAACATGCTCTTGAGCTATCTGCTGCTCATTCGCAAATTCGTGCTCTTGAAAACTCTGTATTCGACGCAAATGCCCAGGTTCACTCTCTCCAAAAGCATATCAGTGCTCTCGAGGACCAGCTGTCTCGTTCTCGGCCCTTGTCTCGTCTCGGTCCACGCTCCTACTCCCCTGCTCGAAGTGGCTTGCGCCCAGCCAGCCGCAATTCGGACCTACGACGCTCGTCGTTTGGCTCGAATCGCCCGACGAATACCGCAGGACATCCATCCCTTGCTCGGTCGATATTCGATCAAAATCTGTCTGCGGAAACGCGTCACAAGCGCCTGGTCAGTTTGAGCATGCTCAAAGCGCGCATTGATAGTGAGGTGGAGGTAACTATTTCACGGCCTTCCTCACGCGCCTCTTCGGTGCGGGCCCTTTCACCTGTACAATCTGCTGAAGGGTCACGTCCTGGCTCCCCTCATTCACATACACATTCACACACGGGCTCGCGGGTGGGATATAGACCGCAATTCATGGACGATTCGCATGTATTCTGGTGTCATGCTTGCACAGGAGATTTGGTCATCCTTTGAACCTACGTGTTGACGACGCAGGGCGTTTTTCTACCTGGTAAAAAGGGTTTTTATTGGTCCATCTTGGCCATCGTGCTAGATGAAACGTACACTAGTAGTGGAGTGTAAATACGCAAAGACAAGACTCGCAGCACCACAGGATACTCTACTCAAGAAACAGTTTTCATCAGATAAATTTGACCTCCGTAATATTTTCCAAGAACCATCATACAAATAAAAAAAGATAACGTAATTGTCACAACTTCTTCCCAGAGACCATCGCGCACCTTGGGTCTCACCGGATTGATTGTTCGCGAAACTCAGGCGCTTCAAGTGCTTTTTGTTCGCGCCATTCGCAGTTTCTTTCGTACTCGCACGTACTGAATGGCAAGAATCAGGGCTGTACGGTCCAAAACAAACACAAAAAAAAAACAGCCTACCGGCATCTCCAAGAGTCTTCTAAAGATACACCCTGCGGGTTCCGGTCACCATGCCACCACCTCAGTACGTCTGAAATATGACGGTCTAACATCTCTTCATCATAATCGAATGGTTTGATACCAATAATTCGTAGATCATGTTTGTCTGATTCTACTTCTGTGTCGGAGGCGCCGGATATTGATGCGGGACGTGGGGTATTTCTCGATTTTTCTGAACGAACATGTCCAGCAAAATCGACAATAGCTATACAGGAAAAAACTTACCATCAGAATCACTGACATTAACAGTCAAATGTTTTAAGGAATTCTTGAGACCAACTGACGGTGTTCCAGCGTCTGAAGGTGCATCTACACCTTGTACAGGGTCAAGTTGTGCAGTGCCGTCTCTGGAATTTCCTTGAGCAACAGGTTCTCTTGAGGCACGAACATCAATTAAACTGGCTTCGATAGCTTTCGCGAGATCGCGTTCTTCCTGAAAAACAACAGGGCTAGCACCTTGCTTCTTTCTAGCCCGTCCGAACTTTTTGCCAAGCAGGCGATACACAAGTTCCAGTTTCGTGTCCACGCCTGCTATATCAAGACTTTGTACCATCTCAACATATACATTCGAAAGATCATTCAAGCAGGAAGTATTACATGTGTTGTTTTCCTCGAGCAGCCCCGCCTGATTCAAGAACTTGGTGGAGAAAGACTTAACGGGATCCACACCGACTCGTTGCCACATGGCTGCAAAGTCGAAGGGAGGAGAAAGGGAAGTTAAGTCCTTAAGAAGTCGGTAGTATATCATGAGTTGTATTCGCGAAGGGAGAGTGTCTCGGTCTGCAGGCAGAGAGTTCGCTCTTCGCGTCTTTGTGTCTAATAAGTGAAGAAATCTTCGCGGAGGGGAATTGTATGTTGGCGAAGGCTTCGCTGGGGTTGAAGACTTCTCAATTTCTATTTCTGTTGGGGCCGGGGGCACGTTGGGGACAACTGGTACTGATATATCTCCAGGAGTCGTGTTCAAGAAGTACTCGGTCACCAGATGTTGTGAAGAAGATGACGAATGAGAAGACGATCGACGAGATTTCTTTGGTTTTGTTTTAGATGGAGAGGAAGACGGCCGCTTCTGTGGCGTAATTGGTGTCTCGGTTTTCAGTACAACTTCGTCCTAAAGATGCATCGTCTTTAGAACAATAGTCGAGAGCCAAACTACTGCTTACGATAATGCCAACCACTACTTCGCTCTGCAGAATTCCAAAGACGGGTAACTCACGCTTCAACCCTTGATCAAACGTGTCCGTAGTCACATACAGTACTAGCTCACCGTATAACCCTCGAGCGATATACCGCGCAGACTATCCAGCATGTTTACAAGACTTTTCACGTGAATGTAAGCCAGAGCAAGTCACAAGAAGAGAGTTCATACCGTAAAGCCCACCGTTCCTCCTCCGACGATATCTTGACTGGCAACTCTTCTGCCTTCACCTCTCGCTCTAATATCTTATGCAACGCCTGACAATAGACTTCAATATGAATATCGACCCAGCGATAAGATGACGCACCCTCCCTTGTTTCGTCCTCACATCATTCTTCGCCGCTACCTTCTTCGCGACGAATATCTCCTTTCCCTGTGCAGAGATGAACGACTGAGGTCGCGTCGCAATAGGCAGATGCCGCCGCTGGCGCAATCCATAGTCGAATTGTACTTCACACCTTTAAAACACCCCGATTTCAGCGCGAATGGAGGAAGTGAACAAGAAAACGCGCTCACCAGGCCAACGACGCGAGGTCCGTCACACTCAGCACCCCGTGCTTCCGATACGTCGCCATCGGGCTCAGCGGAGCCCTTTGCTTACCCTCATTACGTGACTCCAACGCGTCAGGGATTTGAGACATTATGGTACCGCCAGTGCTTCCCCCGACTTGAGGAGCTTCGATTTGGATCTGAGGACCCCCTTGAGATATACGCGCCACGTCCGCATCGATACGCTGGAATTCTTCTTCTGTGAATTCGGACAAGTTGTACGCGGAGAATTCGTCGTCAGACATCGACAACGCGGTGGACATCAGTAGTTGGGATTGAGTAAGCCGGGCGTGACCGCCGTGGCTTTGAGGGGACATGTCTACGGTGGGTGGGGCCTAACCATTCGCAGACATAAGTGTCGATGCGGGAATAAGGTCATAACTTTGCATTTCCACGTCAAATTTTCGCGATTATAATAGGCGCGCGCGCGCTTGGAGTGAAGGATTATCGGTGATGTCATGAGGCCACGATTATTCCAAAAAAACCACGATATGGAGATTGTTAGAAATCCCTTCAGTGAAATACCAGCTAGGCTAGCCGTAGATAAAGACATACACGTAAAACAATATGAAAAAGATCGTCACGAGATTTCGTTATCATGATGTGGCAACGATGGAAAAGATATCAAGATAAAATATGAAGGATATATAGAGTTGTAGATAAATTGACTGCAAACAGTGTCGAGGATATCAAGGATAAGGTACGCATGAATGCCCATCTTCGAGTGAAATATAACGGTCGAGACGGTTCTGCCTGTGATGGGGGAATGGATAGAATGAATGATATACAGTATTCCAAACTCATTTAAAACCCAGTACGTTTCGTCCGGAGCTTCCTCAGACGTGCCAGCAAGTCCTGCAAGGAGTAGAAAACAGCAGAATTAGTACCAAATTTATGTCCTGCTGCAGAGAAAGACTCACTTCGACCTCCTCCGGATCAAGTGTTCCATGCTTCCTCTCATGCTCCAAACCACTCTCAATACTCTCCAGCACATCCTTAATAAGTTCCCTATAATCCACTCCGAAAAACTGTGTAAGCTTCGCCGCGCGCCTTCTGCGAGTCTGGAAGTCCGTCACATCAGGACGTGGTGTAACAACACTATATTCAGACGAGACAGAGATGATTGACGTGCAGACGGGTAGTGAACGACGACGCTCCGACTTGATGGAGGCGTTGGAAAGACGTCTATCACTGGCTTGAGGGCTGCGTGCGGAGGCTTGAAGAGGCAGAGGCAGAGACATGTCGCCCGAGTTGAGGTACTCGTGCAACTCGGCTAGGGACTCTTTGTCATCCTGCAACCAAATATATCATTCAGATATTTGCAGGAAAAAAGGTAAGTTACACATACTCGATCGATGATGTCGTTGAGCGAATTGAGCGAGTCTTGATAATGCATGTAGACAGCCGACGTCCGTTTGCGAAGGTCAGGTTCTTTCGAGCTGTCGCGGCGGTTGAGCAACCGCGCCTGGTCAGATCCCGATGTCCCCGGCCGATCGTCCTTGTTTTTCTTCTTAGAGTACGAAGAACGATTGACGTTACGAAGACCGATGACAGGGAGCTGACTTTCACCAGGTGACGTCCAGCCTGATATGGACTTCTGCGGTCCAATGGTGGCGGCGGGATTGGTCACTGAGGGCGAAGGCGAGCGTCTTGTGTGGTACAATGTCTGTGGTGGTGCAACACCAAAAACCTTTGTGTGCATGTGAATCAAGAGATAGCTCAATCCAGTACTGGAGAGAACATACCTTTTCCATCTTTTGAGCCCGTCGAACATTGATAGCCTTCTCTGTACTATTCAGGTCCTCCTTGATTCTGTCGATCTCGTCTGACCACGTCGAGCTGTAAGCAGCGGCCGAGCTACTGCGGCGGCGTCTAAGCCAATCTTTTCTTGATTCAGGAATGACGGACATGATGGTGGGGTCAAGAGGAGGAAGACCAGGGTCTGCTATATCAGGGCCTAGCACGAGATTTGTGGGAACACGGGAACCAAGGAAACGGTGTAGTCTGGCTAGCTTCTCTCGTTTGCGCCTGCGGGCCTCGTCTGCTTCTTCCTCTGGGAACACAGACTCAGTTAAAGAGGGAGAAGGCCGCCGGGGACGGCCTCGGGTCGGTGCGGCGCCATCTTTCGGCATGGAAAAGGTGGCCGAGCCGAGATCATCTGACAGATCGATGAAGGACGTCGAGGATGCAATTCCATCAAATGCATGAGAAATTTTTTTTGCGTCATGGTGATCAAAAAGAAAATCATCATGGTCATTAAGGGGTATTGAGTGTGTGTCGACTATATTTGACACCGGGAGCCAGACACTAGGTGAAGCACGCTGGTGGCCGGCTTTTAGATGCAGAGCAGGCGTTTGCTTGTGTTGAGGGAACACGTTGGGGCCAGGCGGTTTGCCAAAAACTCTCGCGAGTTTGCGGTTTTTTCTAATAAGGTCGTTGCGTTCATCAAGATCGAGAAAATTTGTCGTTGGCGGCAGGATATTTGTGGATTTGGGAGTTGGTAGATGGCCGACATCCGGCTGAGGAGTAATCGGTAGTGGAGGCTTAACATCGGAAGACCGGGGCGGAGTCGGAGGGAGCGTAAATTCAGCAACAGCAGGCGTGATAATATCAATAAACGAATGGCGACCGTAGTAATCAGAGTGGAGCGACGAGGTTTTGTCTGGAGGACCTATGGATAGTGGTTCATCGACAAAGACGCTCGGAGAATGGATAGTGGATGTCGGGTACATGGTGCTTGAGATACTAATGCGAGTATCAATAGTGGATGCAGGCTCGTAGGTTGAAGTGGAAGAATGACTCGACGACGACGACCCTTGTGACGATGGACGCCTGTGGGAAATGAAAGGTCGTCGTTGAACGGGGTCAAAGCCGTCTGCGCTGTCCACTGAATGTTGTCGAATGTCCCTTACTAAATCATATGCATCGTGGGCTCGACGCATTCTATCGTTGCTACCTGTGCCTGTGAACTGTCAGCATTTAATGACTCATATTGTATTCATTTCCTTCTACCTGGCACCGTTTCTTCCAGTTTCGGCAGCTTTCCTTTCGCCCGTGCCCGCTCTCGTAAGTTTGATTTCTGCGTCGGACAAGTGTTCAGCACGTCATTAAGCTGCTGAGTCTTGCATTCAATTTTCGCATCGGCATCGTTAAACAGCGATCGGCTCATGCCGACCACCTTTTCAACCCGTTCTTCAGACATTCGTGATAGTTGGGATGATTTCTGTAAATCTCTGACAGGGACGGAGCATGGTTCTCGATTGGCCGACCATGCTCCCCTTGTCGGCGTCCCATGTGCTCCAGGCTCTAGCGTGTCTTGAAACTCGAACACCGGTGCCGGATTGACGTATGGGTTCTCACACTCCAACTGCTGACATCTCTCTTGGACCGGCGGGCCTTTGGCGATTAGTGACGTCGGTGATGCGGTCTTGCGCGAAGTCCGTCGCGGCGGAGGTGGAAGACCGACTATCGGTGCAGACAGCGGCAACTGAGGCGATGTTGGTGATATTAACGAGTTCAATCCACGTATCTTGTCGTCGTACTCCAGCAGCGCGTCCAAATCCGGCGATATAATCAGCGAGCGCGACGTCTTCATATTTGCCTCCTTCGATCCCGGAACGATCCGCTTGTCGCCAGCTAACATCGTAGAATTGTTCATCATGGTAACAAGATTTCTTCAGCAAAAATAGCTATTGAATGCCTGTTGTCACAAAAACAATTGGCGAAAGAACTTCGAGAAGCGGGCATGAAACATACCTTCAATCCAAACTAGACATGGAACTTCCCAGCGATTATGCCTGCCGCTTGTCGGTTATATAGTATTACTGAAATAGCTCGCCCTCTCGTGTCGTTTCTATTGTTCCTGTGGACCTGTAACTACCTTGCCTGCCTTACGTAGATACACGGCGGATCCAAAATGCTAATGAGAACAAGAATTGGAGCTGGTAGCCACAGGACACTCTTGAAACACGGGAGAAGGAATGGGTCTAGGTACGTCGTCTCAATCGCAGATGATATTTAATCGTTATCACAGCAAAAACTCAGGATATTTGAGTTTGGATCTCTAGCGCCCTGTACATAACCGGTGACCCATCTTTTCATACCTAAAGATCCATTGGTTCAGGCAAACGAATTACCCCCGCAGAGTCATCACTGCCGCTTCTGCAACCCCCCATGGAAACCGAAATTCTTGGCCGTGGTGTTCCTCCGAATGTACGCATTAACAACCATCGCACATGTACACCCATAGCGCATAGCAACCGCTACACATCGATTTTTGATCATCACATTTGGACTCTCGTTTTAGATATGACATTCTCAGAAGCGCTTGAAATAAAACACATGGTTTACCTCGAGGCGTGTGGTTTTCCAAAGGAATCAGCCTATCTCCGAGTTATGCGGGATTATCTCCATCGCATACCTGTAGCTGGTGTTTTACTTACTTTAGAGCACGAAACGTGGGAATCATCCCACCACCATTCAACGATTTTAGTCACTACTTTCCTAATGGCTAGTTATCGGTGCTGAATAGATCAAGCCTGTTTTAAACAGATAGATCTGGGATAATCCCAATGAGGAGCAGTTCAGTTGTCGATCTACAGCTGGGAATAACAAGAACATGTCAATGTCACTTGACTCAACCAGCAGACTGTGCAAAAATATTATTATTCAACCGCAGACAACTTAATTTGGGCCATATGTTGCCATAGATGTTGTTGCACTAGTAATGTTTGACAAGGGACGAGCTGAATGGGTTTGGGAAATGACAGAATTAGTTCCATAGTTCGATGTGGCGGCTGATGGTGGTCCCAGGTCCCAGGTCCCAAGTTAATTGTGTTTGATCACTTTCTAGAGCATCTATTTGGTGGGCAACTCTTAATGACATTAATCCTTGGCATTGTCTTGCCATCCCCTTCAATCTTCGTGAAACCAGGGATAATTTGTGACCCCTTGTTGGTGGAAAGACGTGTAGCGGGATTCACGGACACCTCGTGGTACTCCGATGGGGAGGTTGGGATGAAGTTCACGAATGGCGGCGGGATGTCCTCTTTTTAAAGCCCACCCAAACAGTCAATTAAACTCGTCACAATCAAGCAACTGCTAAGGATGGATTTATAAAGCTGCTGAAGTGACAAGAGATGCACATATCCAATTCGTAAGAAACATACGTCGAAAAAGACATATGTAGTACATGCGGGGCGAGAGTGTCCAGCGACGAAAGCTAGGATAACAGATGCGACGAAACCGCAAGTCAGGCCTAAATTGCAGACCAAAGTCATTGTTTATGGACCTAGAAGACGGGGAGAAGATAGGATATACCTAAGAGGCGAATCCACACATCCAAGACCGAGGCGTCAGTCATATGTACAAAAGGACGACACAGGGAGAAACATGCCAAGGCGACAATTTAACCATCACAGCATCCGTCGTTACTGACGACCAACCGATAAATAACGAGTAGAGAGAACGGAGACAAAGTCGAGGCAACAGATAGAGTTTGTAAGGTTTGCCAAGGCCTTGAGGTTGAGGTGGGCAGTGATCATTGCGAAAGGATGAGACGGGAGAAAGAAACAAACTTGAGCGAGCAAGACATACACATGCACCAACAACAGAGAGAACGTAACCGAGTTCAAGAAACGAGAGTAAGGACAGTTAGGAATGCACATAGGTGCGCCACCTTTATGCTCGTAATAGACGGTGGTGTTCTTGTGCAGGGACATGGCTGACCCCGTCTTCTCTTTGTTCTCGTGGAACCAGAGCGTAAAAGTGCACTCTGAATCTTCCTCCTCCTTTTCTTGGGTAGCAAAAGGAACGCCGAAATTAGCAGTAAGGAGGCGACAGACATGAAGGCCTTGACTGTTAATTTGCAACGCGGTGCGTCAGTAGCACTGAGAACCAATTATACCTGATGAAATCGTAAGTAGTTGTAATATGTGTACTTGAGAACCAAATGAACTAGGATAAAGAGTAAGACCGCAGTGGCGGCAAGCTTTCCCCACGGGGGTTTTGATGCTACCCCGCTTGCCCTTTTTAGTCACCCTTAGGTCTACCGTGGTGCATACTATGTATCCATAGTCATTCTGTATGATGTAGGTAGGTATCAATATAGTAACATAGTAACACTACTGACTACGACGACGAATGGAGGGCACACTCACATGAGTACCTGTCTGCATGCGCATTAGAGGGGCCTCTGCGAGACCACCTCACGCCATTCCACAACAACATCCTTGACGCCTTGCTTCAGTAGGAGGGCAAGGATCTCCTTAGAGACCTTGTGGGCGGTATCGGCAGAGGTAGAACCCGGAATGACGCTGACCCATATGACGACGGGACCGAGACTCCCCTTCGCTTCCTCTCCCGGCGGTGCATGGGTGAAGAAGCGGACAGGGTCGATGGACAACCAGTCAATCTTCGAAGCATTGATCAGTTCATGAATCTGGAGACGAACAACGTCCCAGACACCACTGAGCAGGGTGTCAAAGACTCCACGGAGCGACTTGACAGGGATGTAGGTGTGTCTGCCAATGGGATTGGGGAAGGGCGTACTGAGGAAGTCCGAACGGTACACAAGGAGCGGGTGGTCACCGTCCCCAGCGATGCCATTATAACATGGCTTTCTCTCATACTCGTCGGGGCCATGCACGGAGACAGCGGTGGCATCACTAGCGTAGGTGAGGGCACAATTGGACGCCGTGGTCACCTCATTCAGAACCTGGAAGCTGGGCACGCAAGACGAGCTAAGGCCCTTGCGTTGCCGGCCGTGGAGGTAAAGACATTTGGAGAGCAGATAGGGGGAATTCTGGGCAGAAGGTTGTAAGTGTGGTATAGATGGGGAAAGAGATTGAAGGACTCGCTCAGCAGCCCCGGGTGCTCATAGCCTTGAGCACCTGTGCAGCTTGTTCGGATACTTCTATAAGGGAGATGATAAGTATGGCATAGATTGTGCAGTGAATTGATGTGAGAGTGTCTGCCTTCTCGGGATGAATATCTAGCGCTAACGGCGCTGCAAAGCATGCCCTTGACGTGCAAAAAGACAAAGGGACTCGCCTTCGTCTAGAAGACCGGCTTCTTTCAGTTCATCTTCCGTGAATGGAAAAGCTTCGAAAGGTTACTGTGGAACAGACGAAGAAAAAACAATAGGACTCACTGGGAGGATCCATAATGAAGTTGTTACGCAGTGTTAAGCAAAGTTTGCAGATAGGCACAGTGGGTTGGGGGCGAGAAGTAAACAGTCCCCTCTTACATTCTGGAACAACACATGATTTTTAATAATAGGGAAATTGGAAGTTGGTGAAACACTCGATTTGAGTCATGCATATGGTTTCAATCGTAATTTTAGGTCAACCTATGAAAGGGTAGTTGCACCTTCAATTCAAACATTGTCTGAGTTTAAATATTATACTGTGAGGAGATAGGAAGAATGAGAGGAACATCGATAGGATAAATGTAATGCAAGTACAACGAATATTATTTGACCGCAGTGGCGTTTGTAGCATGTATAGTAGTGATATCTCAGTCAACAAGACTTATGCCCTGGATCTAAACTTGTCCTTATGCTTCTGGAAGAGATTGTGGTGGCCGACGAGGTGGTAATGGAGGTGCATTTGGATTCGGGGTGAATGACTTCTTGGGGATAGACGCGACAAGCTCTTGATCTGACACAGGAGTTATAGCATGATCGCCGGCCTTTTCAGCTGCATCCATACCCTTGGAAATACTCGGGGAGTCCCCAACGTCACTAATACCATTCTGACTTGTGTTTGACAGGGCGAAAACATTCTCAGATGACACTGAACGCCTTCGTTCGTCCTTGCAGGCAATGGTTTTTAACGCTTCTTGGGCTTCTGACAGGGTTGTCCGTATCTGTGGGCGGGCCTGTGGGGAGCGGGGTGGGAGCGGTGGTGGAACGCGTGGTGAGGTCGGACCAAGCGTTGGCACAGAAGTTGCGGAAGCGTTGGGAGAGGGTGGAGGAACAAGGCACGGGCTTCCGTCAGATGGTTCATTTGACGTGACAGAACTCTCTTGTGTTGGTGGTACCGACGCTAGTGGAACTGATGGCGATAGTGGCCCAGCCGGTCCAGAGCCAGATCCTGGAATTGGCCCATTGGAGGTTTTGAAGAGTCGGTAGATTGAGGATTTACCCTCCAATGGGTTCATTGCGGGCGGCTGTAGTGGGGCGACGTAACCCATAGACATGACCTCACCGCGGTGACTTGCATGAATCCCAGGTATAGTCATAGTCTTGGCAGTCGGCTGAACGACATGTATGGGCTTCGACGGCAGAATCGGCATGGCAACTTCCCCTTCAGTCGCCGTCCGTGAGACTGGAGGAGACGACCTATATGATACTGCCTCATTGACAGACATTTGTTTGAAAGAAGACGAGGTGGAATTTGCAGATGTAGAATTTGCAGATGTAGATAGCGTAACTGTATCGGGGTACGATGATGGGCCGGGGAGATCATTACTTGGTGCGAGCTCAGATCCTGACCACGGATTGCTTGTTGAGCGAGCCTTGACCCTCGAACTATCTGGGATGGAAATAGGCGATGTTGAAGGTGATGAAGACCGGTTGTCATCTGCTTGCTCGTCGTTTGCAGCAGTAGTCCGACTTTTTCTTTCTGCCACAGCTGCTCGCACCTCTGCATAACTCGCACGAGCCTTGCTTGCCACACTAAAAGTAGTGTCAGGCCGTAAGCGTGCGCTGATCGTTGACGCGATAAAGCCATGATCCGTAATGTCTCCAGTATTAGATTCCTTCTTAGCGCCCCAGTTGACACCCCATTTTCGTATTGCTTCCTTGGCCGTATTACTGAGAGCTTGCTTATCTCCAGCACGCGATCTCAACGTCGTTAAAAAAGAGGCGGCACTGTTAGAGTTGAGGACTGGCGTTTTCTTAGACGTGGCAGTCTCCAAATCAGGAGCACTCTTTGAGGAGTCCGTGGATAGTGATTTGATGTGCTCGCGTTGGGAGGAGTGCTGAGACGAAGATCGCCGACTCACTTGTGGCGGTTGTGGCGCAAGAAAGGTATCATGAGCAGAGGTATCATCAATTTCTGATGTCGAATCATGATTCCGACCTCCTAGATAATCCGAATCTTGAGGCGTCGACCGCGACCTCGAAGACGCAATGCTGCCTTTATCGGATTCTTTTGAGCGTCCACGCTGCAGATCGTGTTCAGTCTCTTCGTCGTCAGGATCAGGGAATATTCCTCTACGAGAAGTCGACCCTTCACTTCTAACACTTGAGAACCACGACTGTCGTCGTCGTCTCTCTGTCGGGCGAAGAACAGAAGTTTCAACCTCTAACGCGCTGCTCATCTCAACTAGTGAGGGCGGTAGTGTTGATGCCACTGACTCAATAAGGACGGCTGACTCCTCTGTAGACTGTTTACTTTTGAGGATCGTCTCCTCGACTATAGGTAGCACATCATCTTGTGTGGGTTCAGACTCGTCTGGCTGGGAGTCGTCACCAGCAACGGCACCGTGAAGAGGCACAGACGGCATTTCGTGTCTCGATGCGTCATGCCATATTCCACCACGGTGGTCGAATTTCATACTGTCAAAAAATGATATGTCGTCCATATTAGGCAGAACCACGGACTCGTATACCTGAGAGAAAATGAGAAAATGAGTCGAAACGTGAACATTCGGACGTACGATTTCTTTTAGCTTTGCTTCTATAGTACTCAGAATCATGCTCCAAGTAAGCTGCCGATCACTGACAATAGGTTCCACTTCTAACACCATCCGTGGTGCTTGAGTAAAAGCATACCAGATGCGGCTACTCGGAGGTCGTTTGATCTTAATCAGGAGATTGCCCACAAGTTCCTTAAGAACGGCAGCAAGAACCAATTTGACGGTGTAAGACTTGCCAATATTGATATTTGCCGTCGCCTGAATGGTAATACGGAACTCTCCTTTGTAGTGGAAGTGGACTTCCATGGCCGCATCTCCCTCTTTAGTAAGCTCCTTCAGCATAGGCTTGCTCAAGGTTGGGGCTTTGTTACCGACAGATACCTCGGTGACGGCAACGTCGGTGAGAAAAGTTGGTTTTTTGACTTTCGATAACTTCTTCATCAAGCGACCAATAATGTAATGTTCCAGCCTGTGAGTTCGATAATAGCTGAAGAAGACACGCCCGATAAGTGCGTTTAGCCAACGCGTTGGGATAACATCTGGTTGCTCATCCAAGGTGGAGACGAGATAGTGCATATCTGCGGGTAAGAAGACAGGACGTAATGGACTCAACGTAGGTGTTTTGCTGGGCTGGGTGGACGCGTGGACGAGAGCAAGATACCAGTCTTCCATCTCTATGCACGAGCGTACGAACATGAACCATGGAGTGTTAGTGTTGAGAGACTGTTCACTAGCGGCATGCTTCGCCATCTCAATTCCGAGTGCCTTGTTACGTTCTCTTTCCTCTCGTTTCGAATGGGTGCTTCTCTTTTCCTCACCAACCTCGTCATCACCCGACTTCATCTCCTTCACCACACTCGGCATACGCTTCTCGTCCTCTTTCTTCGGCTTAAGGCATATTGCGTTTCGTTTTGTGAATAGTTCGCCATCCAACAGTCCTTGAGGATAAATGACAACTTCATGCCCACCTAGTTCAATTGCCGCCTCACATTCCGTCATATCCTCATCCTCGTAGAGGTAAAGCACCGTGCCTTTCAAAACGACATACCACATGTCCTTTGGCCGCGACCGCTTTGGATCCCTCGATCGTGCATCAAGAAACGAACGCATCATTGTGACATAACCTCCATCAGGACTGGTCTCCTCAAATGTCCGCCGCATGGTAAGCCACCCCTTCCGTGTTCGAGGTATGTCGTCGGTATCCACGATTGGCGCATTGTCTGACGTCGTGTCACCCGTCTCATCTCTCTGAGCATCAGGCTTTGCACTACGCTTCGTCGTGACCTTGGCATCTTTGACAGGAACGGAGGTGTAAATAGCAAAAAAGATGATTCCAGCGAGTACAAGAGGGATGAAAGTAATTCCTCCAAGGACATAGGCGTAGAACAGAGCTTTAAGACTCATGGACAACGCAGTCTCAGAAAGAGTTCCCTTGGACCACTGTTGAAAGTGGAACGCAGGCAAAGAGCAGGCGAAAGAATCCCCTGACTGAAAGAGTGTGTTAAGACTCGAAGCTGGTCAAAATGAGCTTGAATCGTAGACCACGTTTGGTAAACAACAGCAAGGACAACGTCACTTGTCAGCACACACGTGACAGCAGAAAGTGAATTAGATTACAATGGTACTTTTAACACTCGAGTGTTCGCGATCGTGTAGCTAATAATACAGGTATCCGTTCACTAATACAGTCATAAAATCTCATAATATCATAAGTGATGAAGCAACGTTGAAACATTCCACATGCTACGCAAAGCTCACCGATAGATACGTTTACGACGTATCCTTTTTCGTTTTAGAGCTCGTGAAAACAAGCCCGTCACTTCCTGTTCATATATCGAGGGTAGCGTAGCTTGCCAGTGTCCAGACTTCCACGTCCAATTCTGTAGTGCCAGCAATGGTTGTTCAGGAAGAACCATAGGGGGAAATATGTGATTGAAGGCAGGGTAGCTAGGAACCGTGAGCTGGTCGCCAAATGCGCTGTTCTGAATAGGGACACGACAAGACATGTGATGCTCTGAAGGTGCACACGGAGAAACAAGAATGGTAGGAATCGTGAATCTTGGACGACACGTGTGGCACGGTTCAGATTCCTGTTCATTAGGTTGGATGAGCTGGGGAAATAGGATTGAATAAAGTGTGGACGCTTCTTAGTCTGAGTTGAGTACTCACAACACTTGAATGTTCCTCTGAACTGTTGTGAGGATAGGAGCGCGGAATAGCAATAGCATTCTGAGGCGAAGAAACAAGATTGAGTGGACAGGCAGAAGAGACGTCCGTATCCTTCTTGTTAAAACGAGTCAGCCCGTGACTGCACGGGTCAAGGAGAAAACTGACCTCGATACTGTCAAAAGGGCTATCCTCCGGTACCAACTCCAAACTAGACAAGACGTCTACTACGTGATCCAGATCTTTCTTAATGATGTTGCGGACGCTATTACACGCTGGGGCGACACATTCCATAGCGATATTTTGAAGCACATGTTCCGGGAGAAGGGGCATAAGCGAACGCAACGCTCGGAGATCGATCACCTACAAAACGATTATGTTAGTGAAAAAGTTCAAACAAGAGCCATCCGCGTCTACCAATGCGTTTCCTGCTGCTGAAGATTCTTCATCCCCTTGGCCATGAGTATCAAACCACACCTCCCACTCACGCAGCGGCAACAACGCAATCCCACTCATGTTCACCAGCCGCGAAAGCATTTATATGGCGTGCTAGAGTTGCGCTTCAATGCTTGATGATATAAAATGGCGCGGGACAGAGTAGCATGAGAGAAGGGGTCATTGCACCCGTTGGTTTGCACTCCGGAACGGCAAAAGAGCACCCGAGTTGTTTGTCGGTATTAATCAAGGATCCGTACTGTTGCCGTGCTCGGCGACTCAGAGGTTCAATTTCCTCTCTTTACTTAGAAGACGGAGCTCCGCCCTACTTTTACGTGCGGCTGTATTGTCAGCGTCTTTTTGACAAACACCCTGATATGCGCTCGGCGCCAACTTATTCCCATTGGGTTCTCGTCCAGCATGATGTGGGTCCTTTTGATGCTCACGGATTGGTTCAAACCATTTATGCTTCTCTTTGAATGAATCTTGCGCCCACTGTATGGATCTCGAAACGAAACGACCATTGATGGTGATTGACCTCACTTTTGGTTTTTTCCGACCGATTGTCTAAAGGTAATCTTGTCCTACATATAGAATTTCCCACGACTTCTGTGGCCAGATGTTTCCGTGAGTCTAAGTTACCTACCTTCTCGTAGATTTAAATCCGCTGCACCAAGATTTACCGCACTGAATCGAGGCATATCCTGCCTTCCGGAACATTTTGACCGTCCTCATTAGGACATTCGGCGCAACGGATGACACAGACTTAAACAGTAAATTCTACGGCGTCGTAGCAGACGACGTTATTGATATGACTCCTCCACGATCAATCTTTCTGAAATGTCACAGGTGTAAGTGTGTCAGTATGAAGGACTTCCTGATTCTATTACTGAAATCTCCTGCTCGTATGGTAGCTTACTCTCCTCTTCTGGAATCCGATGGTACATAGATATAGTGTTATTATCTGCTAAAGTCGGACTTAGGCTCTGCATCCGCTTTTACTCCAGGAACGTAGACTTGGAAGGAAGTCGTCCTTGGCGCTGACGCTTCAAATCAATTTCCTCGGAGTGCATCAACATCCAAGGAGATCTCATCTTGAGCCATGGTTCGGCGTCAACGTCAACTAGTTCTGCCATCAGTATAGATTCCTTCAAGAAAAAAAAGCATGCTTGAAAGCCGCCTACTTCTTGTATTTCGCGGGAGCTATACCGCGGAGCTTATCAGGCTCTAAGGAAAGGCGCAGTACCGCCTGCAGTTTCCCATCTCCTCATTCTTTTTCCCGTTACATTGCATAATTTCCATCGCTGTACTCAACGAAATCCTGATTACCTGTTCCCGAATGCGCTGCTTATTTATGAGGCTGTCTATGGTCTTCTCGCGGAGAAGTCATTTCGGGCATGCCTTCCTTTTCCCGACGCCTGCTGGTCATCGAAGCGGATACCATTTATAATGCCACGACGTGCGAATTCATTTCGCTCGACTATGGCCCCCTCTAGTTATCAACTGTCCTAGACCGCTTTGCACTACAGGTGCACGTCACGTCAATTCCGGCAAGCCCATTTCATTCGTAAATATGCAGGTCTAAAACCCACTGCCAGGGCTGATTACTGAGTACTGATCTTTAAATTGCTCACATTTGTGTATTTTTCTAACGCATTGGTAGCATGACTGAAAGCAAGATCACCACGTCGAGGTCAATCCTCATGCATACTTCGCTTGCATATCTTTCACCAGAACTTCGTACGTTCGATGCTATCCTCCAACACTCCTCCAACGGAACTCTTCGCACAACACCATCGTCCATCGTCTTGCCCACAGAAATACTCCTCGAGATCCGTCTTCATCTTCTTCCTACCGTCACAACTCATCTCTTTAAGCGCTCGACACGTGCGCTCGCTCGTTACGAAACCTCTCTTCGCATACTTCTTTGTCAGGATTGCCTTTCATATAACCAAGAAGTATACGGTCCCGATATTTGGAGTTGGGATCATTTCTCCGGCGCATGCTCGTGTAAAGAAAACTTGAATAATGTGGAAACTCGCTTAACAGCTTTAGAGTATCGTAATCTCTGGAGCCAGAAACAAGCCTTTCCTGACTGTTGCACCTGGCTCGAATTGTACCTTTCTTTGGAATCTTCTCGCCTCCCAGATTGTAAGTGTTCCATCCGGTCTATATGGGACGTTGTTACCTTGGCCTTGAAAGACCATGGTTGCCGTGTATATAATCAACGGTTGCCACCTACTAGTCCTTATGGTTCCTTGCCGTTGCAGGGAATGAAAATAACACTTGACATCCCCACGCCCATCGTCATAATCCCCGACCATCAGGCCATTTCCCTTGGCAACGAATCCGGACCAATTACTCTCTATCGCGCTAATCGCGATCTCGGTCTGTCCTTCGCATACGAACGAGGTCTGCAAATGACGAAGGATGTCCACCCCAATAGACGTTTGCGTGTACATTCCAGAGATGAACCATCCTTTTCATCCCATGTTCAGATCCAAGCTATGGATATTATCTCCACTGTTTCGACTGCTGTAGTAGTTGCAGTGTCACTCCCGGTCACTATCGCGACTGTGGCGCTAGCCGTTGTCTGCTTTTACTCGCCAAAGTCCCGTGCTCTAAGAATCATTTGATGATTCAGACTGCGCCATTTTCATGCCACACAGTGGGCAAGTCCACGACATCCCTTTTATTTCATAAATTTTCCATCGGTGTTCATCTTCCCTATTTTCTTCCATACAGCAATTCATCGCGTGGCGCATTGTTACCACTCCAAATAGGTTTGACTGTAAGTCCATTTTATATGGAAAGACATGGGTTGCTGATTGGTTTCACGAATGTCAGATATATTCAGGTTCTGTATCACTAGGAATAGATTTATTATTACCTTCTTAACGAACGTCTGATGCATTCCACTTAAAAACTTACAATGTGTGTCCAGAGTCTACAAATAAGCCGAGACAGTAACTTTGCACAGTGGGTTGTTGGTCATTACTACGTTACTACGTTGATATCTACCTACGAGACGGCTATTGACATCCTCTCACTCGAAATCACCTGAGGAGAGTATATGCCAAGGAAACTAGTCCGAACATGAAATATAGAATCTGGACGCGGATACCGAGTGTATGGAATGGACGAAGTATCATGGCTGCAATGCGGACTCAAGGCCTGTGATTGTGGCACTGGATCAAGGAAGCTACACATTGACATAACTCATCCTAATACGTGTCTACTTTGTGGCCTTCATTGCGACGTTTTCGCTACGTTTTTGCTCGTTTGATGACAGGCTTTATATGGAAGCAGATAAGCAGGAGGATCCGAGGGCAAGGAGTGAAGCTGAGCGGGAACTGGCGGAGCAACTAAAGACTACAAATATTCGAACGCTGGAAGCTAGGATATATACGCGGGCTTTTCCCTCGTAAATTACGAGTACCCATGGACACGCCATCACACTCGGGATGAAATCATGAGCGGAAACCTTTTCCTCGTCCTCTATAATTCCTACATCGGTAAGCTCTACGAGAACCCCTTGACCCAAATGACATCGAACTCTGTAGGTTTAAAAATGATACGACATTCTGTTTATTCGGGGGAGCGGTGTGGGTTCACAAGATAAAAATACAAAGGGAATTTAATGATCTCGACTTGGAACGATAAAGCTCTCACTCATCATCGGGTCAACGACCCGATTACTTGATGTCTTGCTCACGACTGCTCCATCGATACCCTCAAGGGCTTCCATCCATTTGCTTAACGCTGCGTAGCGTTTCTTCTTGAGACTTTTCGGAGGAAAAAATACAGTTAAAGAACGTTGAACGCATGCCGTTCTAACTTGGATCTAGTTCGAGCCTCGTTCTTGCATCTGTGTAGAATGGACAAGTTGTGTAACATCAAAACGCCAGTAGGAAACATATGACATACGCGACTTAAAAGCTAGGACTCGATCACTCGATGATAGACGAGTAATGTCTCGGTAGTGTTCGGGGAATATATATTCGGAGCTCGCCGGAGGAGGCGAGCGGAGACAGTTGAACATGCGCTTTTGCTTCCTTTTCATTGGGCCAGTAATGACACGATCACACAGGAACAGAGAGCGCTTTAATTCTAGGTCCCCTGCAGAACGACTGTCTTACTCATGCCCACCATCGTGCAGGTAGTTAGTGAAGCCCACGCATGCACGTGACTTGGCGCGTTTTAATGTTTCACCCCCATATCCGTGTTTTCTTCCGGCTACCGGTTGGAATAGCCGGCCGAAGACTCAAAAAAGCGCTTCATTGCTGACTCCCAAGAGCTTCTCCTTGGTGTATTCCAAATGTACGCTATACGTCCAGGTCTGAGGGCGGCTGGTCTTTCTCAGGCCATTCGATCCATGTCCTCTACGACCTCTGCTTTACCTTCTCTTCCTCTTCAACAACCTTCCGCCGATGAAGAGACTGCTCTTTTCGAGCAACGAACTCAAGAAATGGAGGAGTTCTTTGCTCAACCGAGGTTCAAAGATATCAAACGTACCTATTCCGCTTCTTCTGTCGCCTCGAAGCAGGGATCTATGCCTGTTTTGCCTCTTCCTTCCACGATACTTGCAAACAAACTTTATGATACCTTTTCAAAGGCTGCTAGTGAAGGGAAACCTGTACACACTATGGGTGCCATTGATCCAGTGCAAATGACCCAAATGGCGCGTCATCAAGATGTTGTATACGTTTCGGGTTGGGCCGCGTCTAGCGTTCTTACTACCGGAAACAATGAAGTTGGGCCAGACCTTGGGTAAGTGTTGGTTCATATTCAAGACTTGTTGTACTTATCAGCACATGCATCACAGTGATTATCCTTACACCACTGTCCCAAACCAGGTGCACCGAATCTTCCGTGCTCAACAGCTTCACGACAAGAAACACTATGATGAGCGCATGGCTACTCCTCCAGAGCAGCGGGCAAAGCTGGGGTACATCGACTATCTTAAACCTATCATCGCCGATGCAGATACTGGGTTAGCAATAGCAAAGATTACGCTGTTTCGTCCACTCACCTGATACTAGACACGGAGGTCTTTCCGCAGTGATGAAGCTTGTCAAACTCTTTGCGGAATCGGTAAGACTCTTCCAACTCTGCTTGAAATCAAGCTAAAAGTTGAGGCCAGGGAGCATCCGCTATCCATCTTGAAGATCAATTACACGGCGGGAAAAAGGTTTGTGTCGTTATCTGTTCCTGTCATTTGCGCAATCTTGATTATATGTTAGTGCGGTCATCTTGCAGGAAAGGTCCTTGTACCAACCTCTACCCATGTTTCACGCCTCGTCTCGGCGCGGTTCCAAACTGACATCTTAAAATCGACTATGCTTCTCATCGCTCGCACTGACTCTGAGTCCGGAAAGTTAATATCGTCAGATATCGACGTTTCGGACCACGAGTTCATTCTCGGAACGACCACTAAGAGTCCAAAGTCGCTTGCCCAGCTTATCTCAGAAGCTGAGGCAAGGGGTGCAACTGGAGCTGAGGTCGATCAAATAGAAAAGGATTGGACTACCGGTCATGATATGGTTACTTTCAACCAAGGTCAGGGTTCCACAAATGACAGAACCTTCTTTTAGTTGACTTGGATTTCGACAGCTGTTAAACAAGCGATTGACAAGTCAAACATCACGAACAAAGCAGAGGCTTACGACTCGTACCTCTCTGCAGTGAACGGACAATCGAATAACGTAGCGCGCGCTATCGCAGCCGATACCCTGGGTGAACCTGTATTCTGGGATTGTGATCGTAAGTCATTGTGCAGGCCGTCCCTATGTGTGTTTCCTGAGTTTTCTTTAGTTCCTCGAACACGTGAGGGCTACTATCATTATACAGGTGGCATTGACGTCAGTCCATCCTCGTTTTTGTGGTAGCGAACGTTGGCTAAGTTTTTTTTGCTCACCTTAGGCTGCGATCAAGCGCACCATGACATATGCGCCATACGCGGACCTGGTATGGCTCGAAACCAAGTCGCCGAATATTGAGCAAGCCAGGTACTTTGCAAGGAAGATTAGGGAGAAATACCCTGGAAAGTATGTCTCGTTCCATTTCTATCAAAAGTAGGTTGTTTACCCGATTGTTACCAGGTGGTTTGTGTATAACCTCAGCCCGAGTTTCAACTGGTCACAACATGGTTTCTCAGGTGAAACGCATTTTCTTCCGTGTGAAGCATTGAGTTGACTTGCGTAATTTATCAGATGCGGACTTGAAAAACTTCGTGTGGGAGCTGGCAAAGGAAGGGTAAGTATGTTGACTGTACAGAATGGATTCAACTGACGTGCTTCTGTTAGTTTCGTTCTTCAGCTAATCTCGTTGGCCGGCCTTCATAGCAATGCTGTGGTGACAGGTAGCTTCTTTTGAAGTAAAATTCTGAATGGAGTGCTCACTACTACTACAATAGCTGAGCTCGCAGCCCGCTACAAACAAGATGGCATGCTGGCTTATGTGGAACTAATCCAGCGCAAGGAGAAGGAGATTGGATGTGATGTGTTGACACACCAGAAATGGTTCGCTTCTATCTCTTTTTGTTTTCGATGCAAAATTCAACCGAAGTTTGACATCCAGGAGCGGGGCCAACTATATTGACAGAATCTTGTCAACTGTTTCATCCGGATCTTCGTCTACATCTGCTGTTGGAAAAGACTCAACGGAACATAGTTTCTAGTTATGTTTTCCTCTTAAGAGGGTAATCTGTGATACTTGTAGCACGATACCTAATATAAGGCAGTATAATTCCGTGTCCAAGGTCGTGCACGTGTGCATATTGCATAATCAAAGCTTCGGTGACGTCTTAGACCGGACCGGACGGCCGTCAGTTTGGGTGTTCTTACTTTCAGCCTGCACGCCTCGATTATCTTTCTCTCATCGACAACTGGAGCGAAATAGCTCCACCCTCTGTTTCTCACAGGGTTCTCATGGGCGTCATAGATGTGTTGGAGAATGGCAGTCGACACCCATTGGTGTCCTTGGTATCAGCGTGTTTCTGGGTTATCTGTACGTTCGCTGTATTCCATTCGCGCAAACAGATTAAAGTGAAATTTATACGTGCCTGATTGCAGTATGGGTCCTGTCCTGTGCTAGGGCATTGATAGCATTTATTACCATCACCGTGCCGCGGTACATCTACGCTATCCTCTCCTACTCTATGACCTTGACGGTGAAGCAATCATGCTTTGCTACTGCATTTGGAGCATCTCGTTGACCATACATTCTAGCTAAACTTTTGGAATTTTCTTGTCATATTCGTCCTCTCTGCCATCGCAGTAAATTATTGGATTCGTTTCCGCTACCTCAATGACTACACCCAGTTAAAGGAACCTCCTCTCGTCAAGCCCGATGTGAACGAACTCCATCCAGATGTGAATACAGGTGAATACTCGCCTTCCCTTGCGTTATGAATCATCTGACGCGTTGTGTCCGTGAAGATCCACCCCCTACGTTTCACAACTATCTCGATGACTTCCTTCAAGCCGTTCGAGTTTTTGGTTTTGTAAGTGTTATATGGTCGATCTACTGATTATCACTCATCTTTTTCTTCAGTTAGAAAAGCCTGTACGCTTTGTGCACTCTAAATCAAGTTTATCTCTCATCGTTTCCCAGGTCTTTCACGAACTCGCTAGACATCTTCAAACTCGACGGCTAATAGCAGGAGACAGTATGTCTCTTGACCAGGACAAAAACTTCTACTGCGTCGTCGATGGAATGGTGCAAGTCTTTACTGAAACAGGTAGCCCAGACGCGCAACGAAACCTTTGGGATCACGAGGATATGAATGGTTATCAGCTACTCAACGAAGTGGGGAGCGGAGGGACATTGTCCAGTCTGTTCACAATATTGAGTCTCTTCACTGAGGATGTCAAAATGAGTTGGAAGGATTTGGAAAATGTCACAAACATTGACGACGAATTCGTCTCTCTTCGCCACCGAGCGAGTTCGGACATATCCCAGTTGGACCTCGACAAGTCACAAGGTCATGAACGGAAGTCTTCAGTCTCGTCGTCGGCTTCAACAGTGCACGCTCCTGGAGCGACGTCACCATCGAGGGCAATGTCACTTTCCCCCGGGAGCTATGGATCACATCGCCTGCCTTCCTTTTCTCAAACTGACATACAACCGACCTCAGTGCGTCGTGGCGGTCTTGTTGCTCGTGCCACGGAAGATAGTACCTTAGCTGTCATTCCAGCTGAGGCTTTTCGACGCCTTACAAAAAACTTCCCAAAGGCTACGGGCCACATTGTACAAGGTACTTTCCGAGTGTCATTTTACTGCTACAAATAATTTATATGATGTGTCAGTCATCTTGACCAGATTTTCTCGTGTCACCTTTCATGCAGCTCACAAGTACCTTGGTCTCACCAGCGAAGTACTCCGGACAGAGAAGGCCATCAATGATATTGCTTGTCATCCTCTTCCGGCTTCTTTTTATCAATCAGGAGGTGTTCAATGCCTTCGCCAACGCTTCGATGACAGACAGTCTGAAAGTGAAAGCGATTACTTTAGTTTCGCTAGTTCCCCAACATCCCGTCCTATCTCTCGCGAACCTTCCGGTACTTCGACTCAGACGTCGGAAGGTACCTCCAAACTTCCAGACCAACCTTCTAAAGCTGCGAAAAGATTGTCTACCATTGATGTTGACCTATCCGCTCTGAGGAGTAAGCATAATGATTCTCAGGCATCTCCCTTCACGAGAATTCCAAGGGACACGGTAAAAGCCGGGGATCTCCTGATTCCGTCGACGTCGTCGAATGAGCCTTTCTCGAACATGCGTTCTTACAGTATCCTAAACACCCCACGTATTCCTCGCAGTAAACTTCCCGAGCGAGAACCAAGGGGAACAACTGGGCCCTCATTAGATGATTTTGACCTCAGGGAAGAGGTAATGTCATGTATCGCTAAATCTATTGGCCTTCTGCAACCACCACTAAGTGGAAACGACTCTCTCGAAACTTCCCCTCCGATGTTGCCTACTGACAGCCGACGGTCTTCTGATTTGGCGCTTAGTTCGCCTTTTGGTTCTTTATCTTTGCTTGATATCAATGATGATAGTTCGAGCCTTTCCACCAGCTCTGTCGCCTCCGTAGGAGGTTATATGAGTGGCCTTGACAATGAAGTCGAGATTCTTTTTTTCGCTGCTGGATCGACCCTGGCCAAAGCGGGAGAACTCGACGCTGGTATGCGACACGATTTGCTCTTGAAAGAAAATTGACTTACTTTTGTGTAGGCCTCTTCTATGTAATTGAGGGTTTTCTGGACATCCTTCTTCCCAGCGAGAACCAATCAGTTCCATTGACATCGCAAGGGAATGTGTCCCCGATGCAGCTTGACTCGAGTGCAATTAACAAGGTGCAGCAAAAGCTCCTTTTCACAGTCAAACCTGGAGGCATCGCTGGCTATTTATGTGAGAATCGGATCCACATTTTGGTATAGGATTGCTGATTCCACTCCAGCCTCGCTGTGTAACACCGCATCATACGTTGACATTACAGCCAAAACTGACACTTATGTCGGCTTTCTGTCTTCGCAGGCGTTGGAACGTTTACTTGAAAAGCGGCCAATCGTTCTTCTTACTCTCGCGAAGCGTCTCATATCTATGTTATCGCCACTGAGTGAGTATCAGACTTGCAACATATAACACTCACTAAACATCCCCAATAGTCCTCCACATAGATGCCTCCCTAGACTGGATGCAGGTCAATGCCGGACAAGTTTTATGGAGACCAGATGATGTCAGTGATAGTTTCTACATTGTTATCAACGGCCGTCTGCGAGCAATTACCGAGTCAGAGACGGGCGCGGTCACAATTGAAGGTGAATATGGACAGGGTGATACCGTTGGCGAACTGGACGTAATCACCAGCTCACCTCGACGAAGCACGGTCCACGCAATCCGTGATACGGAACTCATACGTATGCCTCAAACGTTATTCAATGCCATCTCAGCTCGGTAAGCCTTGTATTGCGTGACTGGTCTCTGGATGTTAAAGTTCTATCTCAGAAATCCACAAACAACTGCTCAGTAGGTCAAGTCCCAATGTACTTTGCATCGTACTTAACCTGAAGCAGGCTTCTACGAATGATCGCTTCACGCGTACGGGATGAGGTCGACTCTCGCACATCAGTTCAAGCTAGAAAATCCGGAGCTGATCTTGGTTACAACAATACAAATTTGAAGACAGTAGCGATTTTGCCTGTTTCCAGGAACGTCCCCATTGACGCCTTCGCTCGCAAGCTACAAACAGCACTTGAAGGTATCGGTGCCTCTACTTCTTTTCTCAATCAAGCATCCATCTCAAGTCATTTGGGACGACACGCCTTTACTAGGATGGGAAAGCTCAAGGTGATTTAGTGTTGAAATTATCGAGAGAGCTCTTGCTGAAGTAGGTTACAGTCAGCGGGCTGGCTTACTGACCAGGAACAGAAGTACCGTATAGTGCTTTATGTCGCCGATTCACCTGTCAACAGTTCTTGGACACAGACATGCATACGACAGGCAGATTGCGTCATGATCGTGGGCTTGGGGGACGATGTGGGCCTGGGAGAGTATGAGAGGTTACTGCTGTCGATGAAGACAACGGCCCGCAAGGAGCTCATACTCCTGCACCCGGATCGTTCTGTTACCCCCGGATCTACTCGTGAATGGTTAAAGGTTGGTTGTTTGATTTCTATGTTGCTCCATACTCAGAGATGAGTAGAATCGTCCCTGGATTCACCGACATGCTCATATTGAACTCCCTGTAAGGCCGTCCGAAATGTTATCAGACAGGTCGTTGATTTTCACTTTTGTCTAGGGTCTAGTTCTACCCATGTCTAAAGCAGCTGTCGCCCCCAGAGACCCTGACGCTATGATTGCGCTCAAGAGTCTTAAGGATAAAGTGCAGAGCGGCATTCAGAAATATCGAGGCACCGCGGCAGATCTCCGACCCCAACGACTCCCCCACACCAATGATTTTGCTCGCCTTGCGAGAAGAATCTGTGGAAAGTCTATCGGGTTGGTCTTAGGTGGCGGTGGAGCTCGTGGAATCGCCCATTTGGTATTGTTCTATGCTACGCTCTGTGATTGTATTACTGATCCACCCATAGGGTCTTATCAGAGCACTTGAAGAATATGAGATTCCAGTTGACCATATTGCAGGTTAGATATCTGACTGTTTATCGTATTGTCTGTGATTTTACCTCACGTATCGAACCAGGCACAAGCATAGGTTCATTCATAGGCGGATTATATGCAAAAGAGGGAGATTTGATCTCTGCTTCCGGCCGCGCAAAGCAGTTCAGCGGCAGGATGGGTAATATTTGGCGAATACTCTCCGATGTGACATACCCTATCGTCGCATATACCACGGTATGGTAGCAGTCCATCGTTTCACGTATAGTCTGCTCAAGTCTGCAATCTCGAGGGCCACGAATTTAATAGATCAATATACAAAGTATAGAATGTCTGCTGACGTGCGACGTTGCCTGACTGACCTGGCTTCTAGGCCTTTTACGATCTTCACATAGAAGACATGTGGTTACCCTATTTCTGTAACACTACGAACATCATTACATCTCGCATGGAGCTTCATGAGACAGGTTATGCATGGAGATTTATCCGTATGTCACTGAGCTAGTACAGCGATGTGCGTGCCCTTATTTCTTCGGACAGGCGCGTCTATGACATTAGTCGGCTTGCTGCCTCCGCTTTGTGACAACGGGAATTTACTGGTTGACGGTGGCTACAGTAAGGATAGCACGATAATAAGAGAATCCAGATCTAACATTACCACTCTTGCAGTTGATAATCTTCCCGTCTCAGCGATGTTTTCCATGGGCGCCAGTGAAGTTTTTGCATGTGACGTCGGGGGTGTATGTCTCAATGTCTTTCATAAAACCTGAGACTAATATTTTGCGGCTCCAGCTTGACGACAACTCTCCTCGTAACTTTGGTGACACAATTTCTGGATGGTGGCTTCTGTTGAACAGGTGGAATCCATTTTCTAATGCGAGGCATGTCCCAGCGATTACAGAGATCCAGAGTCGACTTGCCTAGTTCGTGTGCCACTGACCTGGGCATATTTACTTCTAACGACGTTTTAGTGTTTCAAGCGTCAAGACACTAGAGGACGCCAAGGTCGCGAAGGATTGTATCTACATTCAAATGCCTGTACATGAGGTACACCCTTTATATCTCATATCTCCTACCTCTTCGCTGAATATATACGTGCATGGTTCAGTATGGAACTCTTCAATTTGGCAAGTTTGAAGAAATCAACCAGAAGGGTTATTTGGCGGCGTTGGAGGTCCTCAAGAAATTGAAGGAAGAAAATAGACTTCCTTTGCTATTTATCGACGGGAAATCAACGAACGACGGCAGGCCCGGGAAGAGAGGACGTAGTGTCCGAAGGAACTCCATATAGCTTGACCTTCCTCCCGTTTCTTCATCTAGCTTACATCTTAGCGTCGGATGTAATGTCTGTGCTACTTCCTCACACAGACTTGTGGCATGTTCATGTATCGCACTAGCTAATTATAAAAATCATACAAGTTTGATGTGACGGCTATCGGGCCGGAGACACGAACAACCCAACCATGTAATATCATTTAGATGGCGGACTCGATGATCTCTGAACTTGACCATGCTCCATCACAGTCCACTGAAGCTCTCGTCGACGTGAGCTTACTAAAGGAGATTGCACGCAAGGCACTTGTTGATTCATTGAACTCGGTCCGTCATGTCGTACAACTTGTCTCTTCAAGGTCAATCATCCAATCATTCAATAGGTCAATGGAGCAAAGACACTCGTCTTGGATACATCGCTGGCAGGACCGCTTGGTCTCATAACTGAGGTGTCACTTCTCAAGGTAATTTTGTTCTTCATGGATCCCGGTCGCAGCCCGTGGCCAATCAGCGACGCGTAGCATCATGGTGTAGACAAGATGTTCTGGTTAGAGCCTGGTGCACTCTCCTCGACGACGACGAATATCGTCTACTTGTGTCGACCGATGATAAATTACGCTAGAATAATCGCCGGTAAGTCTAAGTCGTGCAACTTTGTCCGTCTATGTTGACTTTGAATAGACCATATTAAACGACACGCCAAAGAATCACGGAATCACACCTACACGCTTGTCCTCGTACCACGGGTATCCACCCTTGTGACTCAAATACTGGAAGAAGAAGGTGTCCTTGGAGACATAACAATATCGGCATACAATCTCCAGTTTATACCGCTGGCGGATGATGTTATTTCATTGGAGTACGAGGATGCTTTCAAAGATTTATGGGTGGTGCGCATATACCTTTACCTCGTCTATGTATCTTTAAATTGTTTTAGGACGGTGACGAAACAGCGATATATGATTCTACCCAGGCATTGATCACCCTGCAAAAATTATATGGATTATTCCCTCGCATAGTTGGGAAAGGAGATGCCGCAGCAGTGCGTATTATTGCCAATACACTGCTGCTTGATATCGAAGTTGTATTAGCGCTTGGCAACTTTGTTAACTCGCGAAATGTCCAAAGCGTCTAACGTCTTACCGAACACCTTACCGAACACCTTATCGCCGTCAGAGAAGATTGATTCATTGATAATACTAGATCGGCGCGTGGATATGATCACACCTCTTCTGACACAACTCACTTATGAAGGCCTTATCGATGAGCTCATCGGTATTAAGAATTGTAGGTCTAGATCTACGGCCTTCTTGCCTGGTTGACTGACAAAAGAATCAAGCACACCTGGAGCTTCCGGCTTCTCTGCTGTCGCCACCGACCTCTCAAACAGCCAATCCTAATGCAGCTGGTCCTTCCACCTCACCTCCGTTAAATGTACCAGTATCTACACTGAAGAAGGATGCCAAAAAGAAGCATCACTTGACAACCTCAACAGATCCTCTTCTTGAGGAGCTTAGAGATCTCAACTTTTCTTCAGTAGGCAAGAGACTCAATACTGTGGCTCGTCGACTAGACGAAGACTACAAGGTAAAAAAATTTCATCTGTCCTTGTCTGCTATGGGATTTGGAACCCATCTTGTTATAGGTCAATCTTCAGTCCAAGACTGTTGCTCAATTACGTGATTTTGTCGGGAAGCTGGGCGGTCTGCAGACGGAGCATCAAGCTTTGCGACTTCGTACGAGCCATAATTCGTGATTGGAGTCAATTTAATATGCGAGATTAGATACTGGCCTGTCGGAGTTGCTCGTTCCTCTAACACGAACAGAGCAATTCAACAAATCTCTGGAGATCCAACAGAGTAAACTTAATGCCGCCTTTCTACTGTTGCTGCTATCTGATAATCCATAGATCTCCTCGCTTCTTATGAAGTGTCTGCGCAGATTAATGCTATCGAAGAAATGATTGCAGAGGGTGCAGATCTGCAAATAATTATAAGACTACTCTGCCTTGCAAGTATCACGGCTGGTGGCATCAAGGCGAAATCACTAGAGAATATTAAACGTGAGATTTTACAGGTGAATTCAGTGCTTTGATTATACATCGTAAAATGAATGTTCAATATTGCAGGCCTATGGCTATAATTATCTCCCATTGCTATTATCGCTGGCATCACCTTCTCTGGGTCTGTTAATACCAAATCCCTTACCGCCTATGACACCTCCCAGGACATCGGATTTGAAATACCCCTTCACGGCGATCCGCAAGTCGCTTCGTCTTCTCATCGATGATTCCCCGGAAGGGATTGATGAAGTCGAAAATGACATCAGTTTCACATATTCCGGATACGCGCCCATTAGCATCCGCCTGTTACAGTGTGTTGCTCAGAAGGGAGGCGTAATTAGCAACCCTGCTGAGAAATCTGCCAATGATACCGTTACTAAACAAGAAAAAATGCAGGCTCATTCGATTGTGGGTTGGAAGGGATTCGAAGACGTTGTGGCATCTATACCCGGAGAAACGGTGGACATTGTACAAAGGAGTGTAGCTGGACGACCGCCTGCCATTGCTTCATTACGTGAGTGCCTGTTTACCCTTCCTTTAGAAGTGGAGATTGACCTTATACAGTACAAGCGTCAGAAAAATCTACTATAACCGTCGTGTTTTTCTTGGGCGGCTGTACCTATACCGAGATCGCCGCTGTAAGATGGGTTGGCCGACAGAACCGAGGTAATTTCTCCTTTGGGTAACCATCGTTGTGACTAATTGCTCGTGGGTGCAGGTCGGAAATTTCTGATCGCCACAACCGGTATCATTAATGGTGCGAGCATCATTGACAGTATTTCTGGCGTCAAGGCGTTCCCTGGAGGCTCAAAAGCTGCTGTAATCTGACCGTCAACGACAATGTCTGGACCACGACGCAGTTACTTGATCACTACTAGTTACTGATCTTTGATATATTTACATCGATTCCCACACATTATGCTACTTTAGCCTCTGAACGTGTAACTGGTTCTCAAGGTCGTTCGTTTAGAAAGGTCACAGTTTTATGCTGGGTCCTCATAGTATTTGCGACGAGTCTGTTTTATTTCGAGTCGTTTTCTTCGTGCACGTTGAGGACCCCGAGCACACAGTTAACGCCACCTGGTAGGTGATTCATAAAAATGGGAAGACTAAAATGCATTTTGTACCATTGCGGTATCATAAGTATTGTAGTCCCCGACTGCGCCTCTGCAAGCATTGGAAAAGACTATTGGATGATCTTTGTGTTCCACGTGAATGTAGACATCGATGGCGCAATACAGATTTAGATTGTTGTCAAAGACCCATATGCTACTGAGTTCTGGCAGCTGGGCCTCAAGCTTCAAGACAAGGCAGATGCTGTGTTATGTTCACAATAACTTCTTTCAAAATTCCCCGCTTTCTAATGGGGTGATCGGGGGTCAGGTGCCCACTTGATCGAAGCTGTCAAGGCTACTTTCAGGTGTATAAGTTCCGCTTGAACTGGAATGAGGCTTGTTGAAGGTTGACTTACCCAACCGGCAGTCGAGGTGACGTCATATCGTGGATTACGCGAGGGTTACCTTATCGGGATACCTCTCTCTTATTTTCTTTCGGTCTTTGTCGGTTTTCGACAAAGAGGTCTGGCGATCGTTGTTTGCCAGTCTTTGTGGTGAACTTTATTTATTTTCCCTATTTATCTAGATATACACGATCCGCCACCCTCAGTCGTACAACGTACATTTTGTGTGACTGAGGGTGAGCCGTTCACTTACTTACGCCATACGCACCATATTAATACCTCCTGTAGACTGATCAACTGTACCATTCTACAGGTAATATATACTCAGTCGTACAACGTACATTTTGTGTGACTGAGGACTGATCAACTGTACCATTCTACAGGTTATAGGCCCCGTTAGCAC